>JAMXBD010002910.1:0-153388 GCA_024138025.1 Combretum micranthum
GTGTGATCAAATACATGAAGTTTCAATGGACAAATCAAACTGAGCAAAAGGCAACTTGGGAGCTTGAAGAGGAGATACGAGCCATATACCCTAAGCTATTCAATGAATCAGGTAACTTTTAAGGATGAAAGTTTCTTTTAGGAGGGGAGAGATGTAAGATACAGATGAATAATCTATAATGAATGGCTGAATCGTAATAAAATTGTTGTTCATAAGGGTATTTTTGTCCTTGAACAGATAGATTTTGAACCAAGGAATTCGTACACGAGGAGATAGATGAAAATCGCTAAGCTAGCATTAAGGCCGCCAGCCTAGGACCAAAGGTTGCCGACCTATGTTGGAAAGATGCTGGCGTTGAAGAAGCTTATGGCTACTTAGAGTAGTGATGTAGGCCAAACTTAGAGCCGCTGGCATAGCAGTATAGGCCGCTGGCGTAGGGGCTAGGCCACCAGCCTAAACGCTAAGCCATCTACCCATACTTCCTAAGCTATGTTGGTGTTTTTCCTAGGCTGACTTCCTTTATAAATAGACCTTAAGACCTACGAGTTTCTCACATTTCCTTCTTAACTAAACTTAAGGTACATGGGTCCAAACTTGGTCTTTTCAATTCTTTTCCTTAGTTAAATTAGTCTAATCCTAGTTTTATATACATTTGAAGGAGATTCAAGATCTAGGAGCAAAACCCTAAATCAAATTTTGGAGGATTTCGGTTTCAAATCAAAATAAAGGTAAGATTTTTATCCTAATCTTGTGATTTCTAAGATTAATAGATTATAGGAAAGTGATTATAGCGATAGTATATTATTTGTGACAGGAGAATTTATTGAACAAATTAAGGTTTCTATTGTGAACAAGATCTGCAAGATCTAAGTAAATATGAATATGTTCTTCATCAGTGGATTTAAAGTTATGAACTTTCATAGTTGTTTTTCTCATAGAGAATTGTATAATATGTGTGTATGTGTTGCGAAGGGGATTTGTGGAGATTCGTTAAGAACTTTGGAGAATTTGTGAAAAAGGTTTCTGTGAATTGCAAACGGAAGTCTGTGAAGTGCAAACGGGATAACAGGTGTGTTGATCTTCGATTAGATTTATGGAATTAGGGTTAAGGTTTGATATTGTTATTACAATTGGAATTGATTGAAATATATATAATATATATATATTGCTAAACAGGAGTATTATGAGATTAAGGTTCATTTTCAATTAAAAGTTTCTGTTGAATAGATTAGGATTGAAAGCAAATCCAGGTACAACTTGTGATTTGCATGTTCATGTGCATATGTTTTCAATTTGCCGTACTGGGCATTTTCACTCAATCCTTATTTTTACATAGGTACAAGTGAAGATTCTATAATTTATGACTTGACCGGCTACGACGTATTCATCAATGATGGGGAGAGTAATAGCGGTTATGACCATCCTGCTGACAATTAAAATTAGTTATTAGTAGTTTGAGATGCAGAGATATATTATGAGTTAGTTAATTTTCTTTTGGAGATTCTTATGTGTAAGGATTTCTTTATTATATTTTTAGCTTGGAAATTTAGTTATGCTAGTTTATGATGAGGAAAATTATTTTATTATGAAAAAGTTTTAAAAGTTACCCTATATGTGAGTATTTGTTGATACTTGAAATACATATTTGTGATTTTAGAAATCTATAGCCTTAGCATGTCTTTCATGATAAGGACACGTGGCAGGCTACTAACGCCTTTAGGTTAGGCGTTACACCTAAGGTAATCATGGTTTAGATGGAGAGAGAAGGAGAGATTTCAAGTTGACTTTAAGGGTCTGTTTGTTTTGGCTTTTTTCCGGCAGATACAGACACTTTTTCAAACTTTTTTCTAACAATTATTTATCAAGAAATAAATAGATAAAAAAAAGTTGACAGTTCTCATCAAAGAAAAATAGAACGAATATAGATAAAATTTAGATACAAATTGGATATATATTACACATATCATTTTAAAAAAGATACAGATACAGATGAAAAATAGACAATCCAAACAGACCCTAAAAGTCATTTTCATGTATGTAATGCATATATTATCTAAGATTTTCTATTAGAGAAGATATCGCTTTCAGTCATTATGAGTCTACGATATTTTTAGATCTTGATGTCCCTAAAGAGACAAGTGGTGCCTCTTTCTCTCCTTGGTTTGTCTTGGACGGCTTCAAGACAATTTGAGGGTATTGTCGCATGTTAATATTATTTAAATGGCTTAAAAGGAAAATATCTATTCTTTTTCGTAGGATATTAATACACGTGCAAATATTTCAATTGGTTTAAGAAAACATCCTCTAAGGTTCATCTAAGGCCTCTATATTAATCTTAGATTATTCTTGAATTGAAAACTAAAGTTTTAAGTTTACACGATTGAGTATTTTCAGGGTTTTCTCCTACGCGATTAAGTTTTCGAGCCTTAGTGTTTTAATCTCTATGGACTTAGAAATTCCTAACTAGCATGTTTGTGTAATCCATATTTTTATTTGGGGTCTAGATTTATAGATATTTATCTGTTTTTGTTCCTATCACGTATTTTCTAACCCTGTCGATTCATTTTTAAGTTATTATTCCTAACCATAGACTTTAAAAATTAATCGTTTCATTTTATACTTGAAATCTAGTGTTACATATGAATGTTTACTGAGTTATGGGCTTATGTTATAAAATCTTGTCTTTTATTACCTAAGAATTATTTATCTTGATTATTGATGATAGTAAATTTTCTAGTGCTACTTCATGGTTCGAAATACTAGTTACAAGTTGATGACCAATGTATCATTATTCAATATGTGTATAATTTTTTTTCCTAATCTATCGTTTGCTTAACCGATATATTCTATGAATTTTTGTGTCTTGGAATTTTATTGGTAAGGATTCTAATCTCCTAACCATAATCATATTATTATCATCTTAATATTCTTAAATCATGAGAAATCGGGAATGATTTTTGTGATCTTTTTCTCAAAGTTGTCCAAAATTCTATGTTATATTCTTAGTGACTATCATATTCTTATTGGGCAAAATTATGGGGTTTACAAAATGAATGAGACTCAACTTCGTACAATTCATGAGCAAATTATTAATTTACTCCCTTTGAGTTATTTTCCATTTTAAGGTGCGACCATCAAAATACACATAAACATTTCAACATGATATCGAAATAAAAGCATTAATCAGGAATTCAAGTTCTGACATATTATCGTTCATTTCTCAAACACCATGAAGCACGAGCATAAACCCATGATGATCCCACATGCAATTGTATTTTTGTCTTTTTCCTATTTTATAGTGCTCTATTCTATAAGTATATACAGAAATACATAAAGCAAGGAGATAATTCACTCGGCCATCTTGTTAATCTTCTAGTCAAAATAATCTGTCGAAAATAAGGCTTGGAAGTCCTTGTCACCTAGACAAAAAAAATACCCATAATGAGTATTTCATAGTAGTCTTACTTAATTTTCTAGCCTTATCAATTTTATTTGCGATGTTTTTTTCGGTTATTGGGTTTCAATCTTAAAATAGCCATAATTTTATCATTTTACCTCTGATTTTCACATATGAGTAGTCGATTTCTACTATTTCAAATGCTCTTATCTATTTCTAAGGTTATCCCAAATATTTAAGGTTATTTAGGTCTCGAAACTATTGGGGAAAGATTGCACCCATACTTGTTTTCAAGTTTATTTTTGACACTTTTTGCAAGTTTTATCTTAAGTAAACTCTCTAAGAGAAGTATATAAATTATCACTATATGGAAACATATTAGGAACTTATGCCTCCTTTGTTTTGAGGAAAAGTATTTATTAATGATAATAGTTTTTCCTTATAAAAGTTTTCCAGAAAAATAACATATTTTTAAATGTTTGGCTAATTTTATGAAAATATTTTGCCTTTGTTTACAATTTTAAGGTAACTTGTATATTTTAAGTATAAAAAATATGAAAAAATTACATATATTATAATGAGAAATAAATATATTTATAAGTAAAATATTAAAAAAATAATAGTAAATATTTTTAGATAGTAATGACTGGTAGATGGACTCGTAAATTGATGAAAAAATGACTCACACATTTATATTTGAAAAGTCGTTTTTTCAAAAAATAAGCTATAAAAAAGTCTATGTTTTCCAAAATAAGGTAAAATGTTTTCCATTAATTGCCTTATTTTTCTTAAATAAACACGAAAAAATGAAAAGACATTTTCTTGAAAAACATTTTCATTGAAACAAACGGAGCCTTAATAGTAGTTTATAATGCATGTGTAGATGTACAAATTTGATTACAAAGGCCTTGAGCCTAATTCTTATTTGGATTTAACTCTTTGGGCTAATGTGACAGGGCTTAAAGAGTTAGGCCCAATTCAATTGGGATGATCATGGGAGTTTTGGCATGGTAGGCTTGGAGTAGGGGCCCGTTGGAATTGGCTTGTCTAAGTCCAACCTTTCTCAAATTGGCCACACATATTACAATGAAAGCCTCAATGGGCCTGGATCCATAAGGGAGCCCGTACACATATATCCATAATGAGAGGGACTCATCCTGACTATTGATCGTCTATCTCATCTGACGGATGACATTTACAGCTAGATTCTCTATAAATACCTGAAGTCCTTATCTCATTTTTTTAAAAAAAGGTGAAATCTTGGATAAACACCACTTCAAATTTCCATCTTAATGAATCAATTACTCGACCTACTCAAGAACGCACATGGCATTTATAGTATTTAGTGAGGTTGATGCTTTCTAACTCCCTCATCTGTCACAAGTGTATTAGAGCCTATTGAGATTGCCTACTCCTCCTCCTTACACGATGCTCTCTTGATCATTCTTGCACGTGCTGTTTCCCTAGGTCACATGTAGTGCAATAGTCACGAGGCACGCACGCGATCGTTGCATCCAAACTCATACCCACACAGCATGCATGATCCTAATGATGTTGCCAAAAAATAGAACTTTTCACCAAAGGGCCTTTATGACGAATTAGAAGGCTTATGTTCATGAAAATCGAACTTTGAAAACTTGTGGTCAAATTTTACTTCTTAGTACTTACAAATGGATGATTTAAACTTAAAATAAAATGTCATACTTTATTTTATTCCTTATAAATTTTGTTTAAATTTTTACTGAAAAACTCATTTGTCAAAACATTAAATTTTTCATCTGTTTTCAAGAGGAGAATTTCAAGTTGTAAAATTTTTACATGTTGATGCCTATGTCTTGGCATTTTAAGAATATAAGAAATGGATTTTCTTCACTAAATTTTTCTTTGTATCAAAAATTTTCCTAAGTATTAAAAATAAACTTTTGAAAATGTTTACATAACAAATAATTGTCAACATATAAGGTTTAGGAATTTATTTTAACATTATAACAACATCACTATGAGCATTTATGAAATAGAACATGGAGTCTTAGCTTATGATCAATGCTCCCTGACACTTGAAAGCATTCAGTCACCATATAAAATAATTGAAAACGAAACAAGGTGATATAAAATTGAATTCGTAGAATTTGGATAAGGTTTCCTGGGAACTAGAAATGGACAAGTCTCCACTTATTTTGACTTAAATAAGGATAAGTTCGAGACTTAGAGTAAGGACAAGTCTCGAGAGCATGAAAATAAATAAATAAATTACATAAGGTAAAGAACATGAAATAAAATAAATTGCAATTGTTATATTTGTGAGCAATATGCTTTAAAATACACACACACACACTCATATATTTACACATGTAGAAAGTTAGATTAATGCACGTAAAGTAGAACATGGACATAAACATGAATATAACATGAAACCAAGTATGATGTTTGTATTTCCATCCCCAGCACCATGCATCATGAGGATATTTTTATGGAATATGCATTAAAGCATACATACATGATAGTACACATAACATGGGAAATGTGTTTAGAGTATTTACCTAGATAAAACACAAGGGAAATGTGCACGTGTGTAATAGGGAGAGAGAGCCAGGAGAGACTAAAAGGGGACGGAGAGGGACGGTGATGAGGGAAGAAGTTGGACAGGTTTTGGAGAATGCTTTGAGTGTGAAAGAAATGGAGAAGAAGTTATGGAAGATAAAGTATTGAATTATGAATGGGGATGGGTGTTTATAGAGTAAAGAGAGAAGAGAAGTGTGAAAGAAATAGAAAGAGAGATAGAGCATTTTAGGGGGGGTGGGGGGGTTGAGGGGAGGAGGGAGGGAAGAAAGAGAGGTAAAGAAGAAGTTATGTGATAGATTAGATATAGGTTACTTGGAAAATATAAATTGTAAGATGTAGATTATTGGATGTAAGAAGTAGGTTTGTAAGAATAGGAACAAAAGTGATTGAAATAAATAATAGTGAATAGTAATTGAAATGATAAATTGTTTACCGGTAAAGAGTGAAATACATGCATAAGTGATATAACTAATATTTTTATGAGCCAATAAAATTTTATCTGACATTATAAAGATAATTTAATATTATACTAATATTAACTATTTGCCAACATGTAAATTAGGGCAATATAATTTGCAAATAGTTAGTTGATAAAAATTGTATATGTATGTGTTGATTAATAAACATATGAATTTGATTGTAAATAATATAGCTATGTGTTTGTATTAATATGGTTGTATTTAATGTTTCTAAAATAAGCCCAATTTCTTGTTTTAAAAATCCAAGCCCTAAACATCTTAAAATAAGCCCATAAACCAAGCCTTCTTTTTCTTCGTTAACATGCACCCACACATACTAGATAATGGCATTAAGATATACCAAAAGTCAAAAAATAGAATTTTGGGATAATTACCAATCAGAATTTGCAAAAATATCACAAATCAAACTTCCAAAAACCTACTATAGTAGGCACCTCTTCTTAAGTTAAATATTCCACCATTTTTTATATAATTTTCTAGCAAAACTCACCAAAATCACCTTCAAGATTTCATCTATAAGTTAAGGACAATCAAGGTAAAGTGTTGTCTGTTTTTCTAAGCTTCTACTCGCTTGTTTCTTTCATGAAAACAATTTCTATCTAAATGAATTCTTAGTGAGTTATAGGTAGTTTTGATGAAGTAAGTTGATCCTTATACTTAGATAAATCTTTAGAACTTGTGAGAGTAGAATAATGAAGTTGTTTTAGATGCTTTGATGAATAAGTAGATAGTGTGGTTTACATGATAAACTAGACGTGTAAATGAAGTTAGTGATGATGTTAATGAAAGACTTGTTGGTTTGCTTGTACATGTATGTGTAGTGAGTTTATATGGACCTTTTAAGACTTAATGTTAAGTTTGTAAATTGAATTTGAAGTGTTATGCTTGATACAAGATTATAAGAACTAGAAATGAAAAGTGAATTTCGATCTATAATATGCAGGAAGATCCCCCTGTTCATCACAGGCATTAGGTCACCCTTGATCTCTTATGGACATGAAATTTTGCTTATCACGGCTTGATCATGATCGTTATGGGGGGCGTGATCCTTTTGAATCACATTTTTTCCCTTTGATCTTGACCGTGATGGTGCCGGTGATGGAGATCACGACCTCCAATATGGTCGTGATGAATCCCCTATTCCTCTATAAATAATAATAATAATAATAATAATAATAATAATAATATAATAGAAATGTATTATACAAATGTATTATATATATATGTATAAATACTAATGATCCATTTACTTAGAAGAATGGAATAGAAGGGGGAATAGAAAAATTATGTCTTGGTAATAGTACTACTAGTAATAGACTAAGAATCTTGTATTACCTTGTTTGCTTTATCCAGAGTTTTATTACTAGAAATATATATTCGAGTGCTTACTTTAATTTATTGATTGTAGTATTAAAATGGAAATAAAATTAAAATTATCATTATACTCTTATACAAAAAAGAGAGAAGCTATATAAATATACTCATATCTATACTCACACGCATATGCTATTTACAACAAATACATTATATATAAATATATAGCAATATAATTTATGTATGATATATAATACTTACACATATACAAATATATATAGATTATGTGTTAGTCCATTATATATATGTAAATAAATAATAACTTATAAATAAAGATGATGATTATATATATAACTTATATATACATATATATGAATTGTAGCTTATGTATATAACTTATAACTTATAAAACATAATACATATATAACTTTTATACATAAAAACATAACTTATAAAATATATAGCTTATAACTTATATATGCAGCTTACATGTTTTGCCAATATCCTATTTACTTATTATATATATATATATATGTATATTACATATACAATACTTGTCATATATACTTATAAACTTATATATACATGTTATAAATTATAACTTATAAATATTTATAAATATAATCTAACTTATAAAATACAACTTAAGTATATCTTATGACTTATATACAACATATGTGTTTTATTAATACATTATTCATTTGCAATATATAGAACTATATAATACATAGCTAATATATTCATAATCTCTAGATTATTTATTTAAGTTTTTCAGACCAAGTAATATATATATAACGAACTACTTATATGGATAATTAATATATTATAGAACATATATATAACTTGTAACCATAACTTTTATATTAATGAAAATTATATATATATAATATTACTTATAACTTATCTACATAAAATATGGCTTAATACATATAACTTTTATATATTATATATACACAAGTTATGAATTATAACTTATATTTATTATTCAACTTATAAAATATAATATGTGTTTAACTTATAACTTATATATACAACTTATATATTTTACCATTGCACATTATTTTTCATATATAATTCTATAATTCATATATATAACATATAAAATCCACATATATTACCTATAGGTTTTACATACAAGGTATAACCTGCACAAGTCATTATAGAATATTGATTGTGCTGTTAGATGTATATGTTATATATAATCTGCATTGTAGATTTGTATATGATTTGTTAAATCTTAACAACAAAATAAATAAAGAATGATTGTTGGTCCTTTTTTTTTTTTTTTTTTTGACTGTGGAGTAGAGGTTGATAGTACTAAAAAACTTAAACTTTTGGTTTTCGAATAAATTAAGTCGTTCCATTCTATCTTGTAATGTAAATGGCAAGACACAAATATAAACAAAATTAAAAGGATGTAGAAATTAAAAGACAAGGGATAAGAAGATCAAATAACAATGTTTAATGGTTTTGTCTTGTGTGTCAGTTCACTTTTTCAGCTTCATGCTAGGGACCTGTGATGTGGGGGTAAAACTCATGGTAAAAGGTCAGAGCTCCACAGACGAGGAAAAGAAGGAGATGGGTTTGAACATGTTCGGGAAATGAAGAGGACAAAGAAGATCCGTAGAAAGAAAAGAAGATCTGAGCAAGTACAAGGGTTAGGCAGCGGGTCGGATCCAGGAGTTCGGGTAGTAGACAAATGGATATGGGCTGGCTGACTGTTATGGGCTGGCCTTAAAATAAAAATTGTTAGACAATTAGAGCAGGATCCATATTAGAATATTTTGTTATAAAGTTGTTATTGTTTTGTTAGAAGTTGTTATTAAATACAGCTGCCTAAGTCATGAGGAAATACACTCCAAATGTAACAGAAAGAGCATCTCCTCAATTATAAAAGGAAATGACTCATCAAAAGAATAGACAGATATATAGTACATTAAGCATTAGTCTCTATATTCGGAGAATTACATCATTTATTATACAATTACTAATACTCTGACACCAATTGGTATCAGAGCATTATGGTTGGATGGTCAAAACCCGAGAGACAGCAAGGATGGAAGAATCATTGAAAGCCATCGAGGACAAATTGACGTAGACAGTCATGGATTTGTTCAAGCAGCAGCAAACCACCTTGGACAGATTTGGATCTGCACTCGTAGACCTGCAGAAGAAATATCAAGAAGGGATCAGTCCTAGACAGTATAGTGATGAAGCAAATCACAACAATGTTGCACATACGACAAGATCGGATCAAAATAGGCCCGATACAGGAATGGCCAATTCACTTGCACCTGATGGAAGTTCATACCAGCTGTCCACCAGAGCTACTCATTTGGTATTCCCTACATTCACAGGTGATGACCTCAAATCTTGGTTAATTAAGGCTGAGCATTTCTTTGAACTGGATGATACTCCTAGAACATATAGAGTTAAGGTAGCAGCAATGCATTTTGAAGGATTAGCTCTGCATTGGTACCATGCTTTTGTGCAGAACTGGAAATACTCAAACCCAATAACATGGGAAGAGTTGGTTGTGGGTTTGCAGCAGAGGTTTGGTACAGGTATATTTGAAGACCCTATGGCATCTTGAAGGAGTTGACATAGAGAGGAACCTTGGAGGAGTATTGGGTGGATTTTGAGTATTTAACTACCCTCGTACATCTAACTGAGGGCTACAAGGTAAGCTGTTTCTTGAGTGGTCTTAAACCTGAGATACAATACCCTGTGAGGATGTTCCAACCCCAAAACCTTCAACATGCCTATACATTAGCAAAACTTCAGGAAAACACCCTGGAAGTTACCCGAACCCAACAAAAAGCCACCAGACCTCCTTATTTCAACAACACCATAGCCACACCTAGCCAATCCACATTAATCAAACCACTCACTTATCCAAAAAATACCCCTACCAACCAAACCGCAAACAGACCCAAACACTTTCCAAATACACAGACCAATCCAACCCCATTGACAGTAGCCACTCAACCAAACAATACACGCAAACCAAGAAGGTTGACACCCGAGGAACTGGAGGAAAAGAGAAGGAAGCGACAATGCTTCTGGTGCGATGAAGCTTTTGGTCCTGGGCATCGATGTAAGAATAGACCACTAAGGATGTTATTAGTGGATGAAGAGGAGGAGATGTTGGAAGAGAATTATGAAGACATACCAGCCTTGGAAAGGAACTATCCAATCTGACACTGAGCTCTATCAATCAAAATCATGATCTTAACATGATGAGATTGTTAGCTTACCACAATAAGAGGAAGTTAAGAGTATTTGTGGATTCTGGAAGTTCCTTAAATTTTTGGATGAAAGAGCCGTTAAGGGTTTAGGGTGTACAGTTGATGATACTAAAGCAGTGAGAATTGCGTTGGCTGATGGAACCCCTATGTTCACTAAGGGATTCATTCCACAACTGAGGCTGATTATGCAAGGATACACATTCGAGTTAGAATTCCATGTACTGCCATTAGATGGGGAAGATATAGTGTTGGGCATACCATGGCTACGACAGTTGGGAAGCATAGTGTGGAACTTCTCTGAGTTAACTATGGAGTTTAGCTATATGGGAAGACATTGTAAATTACAGGGCAAGAAGGATCCTTTGAAGGTAATTGACGGAGAAAAACTGGACACGCTCCTCACTACGGCAAACTTCCACTTGAATTACAATGCTGGATGGTGTCTGCACAGAAGGTGGACTCAAAGGAACAACACAGTGAGCCCGTTCCACCCGCATATTGGAATTATTGGAGGAGTTCCATGACCTCTTTGAACAACCTCATTCCTTACCACCTTCAAGGGGCCACGAGCACAGAATTCCATTAATTGAAGGAGCCCAACCAGTCAACTTAAGACCCTATCGATACTCCACGATTCAAAAGAATGTATTGGAGACCATGGTTAAGGAGATGCTAGAGCAAGGAACTATCAGACCTAGTCACAGCTCTTTCTCTTCACCAGTAGTTCTAGTGAAGAAAAAGGACAATTCTTGGAGAATGTGTATGGATTATCGCGAGCTCAACAAACTGACCATTAAAGACAGGTATCCCATACCCTTGATTGATGATTTATTTGACGAATTATTTGGAAGTTGCTACTTTAGCAAATTGGATCTAAGGTCAGGGTACCATCAAATACTAATGGACCCTAGGGATGTGTATAAGACTGCCTTTAAGACTCATGCTGGTCATTATGAATTTCGGGTTATGCCCTTTGGCCTAACCAACACTCCTTCTACCTTTCAAGGGTTAATGAATGATTTATTTCGTGAACATCTGAGGAAATTTGTACTAGTGTTTTTTGATGATATCTTAGTATACAGCAAGAGTCTATATGAACATATCATGCACCTAAGGGTGGTTTTGGAGATTCTAAGAAAGGAAACTCTATTTTTGAAACGTAGCAAGTATGTTTTTGGCGTATCTTACATTGAATATTTGGGACATGTTATATCTCTCCATGGTGTAACTACGGATCCCAAGAAGATTGTAGCAATTCAAGAATAGAAGAGATTAGTGAATGTGAAACAATTAAAGGGTTTTTTTGGGACTTGCAGGGTATTATAGGAGGTTCATACAGGGGTATGGTTTCTTGACTAAACCCCTTACCCAGTTGCTCAAGAAGAACAGCTTTGAATGGACTCCTGAGGCTGAAAGATCTTTTGAATTGGTGAAAAGGGCCTTAACTAGGGCCCCTGTGTTGAAATTACCTGAATTTACAAAAACATTTACCATTGAGGCAGATGCTTGTGATGAGGGTATTGGGGCAGTTTTAATGCAGGACCAACATCCCATTGCTTATTTTAGCAAGGCCTTAGGAGTGAAACAGAAGGGTCTATCCATATATGAAAAAGAAATGATGGCTGTGGTGCAAGCAGTGGAGAAATGGAGACATTATTTGATGGGACACCATTTTATTATTAAGACTGATCATCAAAGTCTTAAATATTTATTGGATCAACGATTAACCACTAGTAGCCAACAGAAATGGTTAACTAAGCTACTAGGTTTGGATTATGAGATCCAATATAAGAGTGGTAACACAAATATAGCTGCTGATGCACTCTCTCGTGCAGGAATGCAGGATTAAGGGCCATGGTTTATACCTTGGACTTATCCACAGGGTTGCTGGAAGAAATTCAGAATAGTGTGGCCACACATCCACCTTATGCAGCCATCATCCATGAGCTAAAGAAAGAAGAACCAATCAAAGGGTTCTCAATGAAAGATGGGTTGTTAAGGCGAAAGGGAAAAATTGTGGTTGGTCCTAAAGTGGAACTTAAAAACAAAATAATTTCACTCTACCATGATAGGGCAATGGGAGGACACTCGGGTGGCCAGGCTACCTTTAAAAGATTACATACTAATTACTACTGGAAGGGCATGGAAAAGGATGTCAGATAGTTTGTGAGGGAGTGTGGGGTCTGCCAACGCCACAAGTATGAGAATGTGGCACAACCAGGTCTACTGCAACCCTTACCAATTCCGGAGGGTTACTGGACTGACCTATCTATGGATTTCATAGAAGGACTTCCTAAATCACATGGGAAGAATGTGATCATGGTCATAGTTGATCGACTGAGTAAATACGCCCACTTTATCAGCTTAACCTATTCTTACACTGCCCCTCAGATAGCTAAGCTGTACTTAGACAATGTGTTTAAGTTACATGGACTTCCTAATTCAATAATGAGTGACAGAGATCCAATTTTTATCAGCCACTTCTGGAAGGAGTTTTTTAATCTACAAGGAGTTGAATTGAGGCTTAATTCTGCCTATCACCCACAATCTGATAGCCAAACCGAGGTGGTGAACCGATGTTTGGAAACCTACCTCAGATGTATGACCAGTGATGAACCAAAAAAATGGGTGGAATATTTAGCTCTAGTAGAGTGGTGGTACAATACCAACTACCATTCACGAGCTAAAATCACCCCATTTGAAGCACTATATGGGTATGCACCACCATTGCACCTACCCTATGTTCCAGGAGATTCGAGGAATGAAGTGGTGGACAGGGTACTGACTGAACGAGAGTCAACCCTAAGAACCTTGCAATTCCATCTTAAGAGAGCTCAAGATAGAATGAAGGTGATGGCTGACAGAAAGAGATCTGAGAGGGTCTTTCAGATTGGGGAATGGGTACTAGTAAAGCTACAACCCTACCGACAGCACAGTCTTAAACGGAAGCATGCAGATCAGAATTTGAGCCCTAAATTCCATGGCCCCTACAAGATAATTGACAAGATAGGAGAAGTAGCTTACCGATTGGAGTCTCCAGCTGAGGCGATAGTTCATCCCACGTTCCACGTATCAAAGCTACGAAAGTTCATCCCTGGACAGCATACAGTAACCAAAGATCTACCAAATCTGTGTGATGGAGAGACCTGGGAACCCAAAGCCATCCTCAAACGGAAAATGGTGAAGCGAGGACCTGCATGTGACACCATGGTGTTAGTCAAGTGGAAAGAAAAACCCTACAGCGAAGCTATTTGGGAGTTTGTTTTAGATCTTACACTGAGGTTCAAAAATGAACCCTTGTGGACAAGGGTTCTAGAAGAGGGGAGAGCTAATGTGGGGGTAAAACTCATGTAAAAGGTCAGAGCTCCACAGACGAGGAAAGAAGGAGATGGGTTTGAACATGTTCGGGAAATGAAGGAGGACAAAGAAGATCCGTAGAAAGAAAAGAAGATCCAAGCAAGTATAAGGGTTAGGCAGCGGGTCGGATCCAGGAGTTCGGGTAGTAGACAAATGGATATGAGCTGGCTGACTGTTATGGGCTGGCCTTAAAATAAAAATTGTTAGACAATTAGAGCAGGATCCATATTAGAATATTCTGTTATAAAGTTGTTATTATTTTGTTAGAAGTTGTTATTAAATACAGCTGTCTAAGTCATGAGGAAATACACTCCAAATGTAACAGAAAGAGCATCTCCTCAATTATAAAAGGAAATGACTCATCAAAAGAATAGATAGATATATAGTACATTAAGCATTAGTCTCTGTATTCGGAGAATTACATCATCTATTATACAATTACTAATACTCTGACACCAACATGGTTGTCTTTACCAGTAGTGTTTTACTATATCAAATAAAAGAGAGTATAATAGAACCAATCACTTTGGTTAAGTTTTACTGTTAAGCCCATCTAGCTATGCCAGCTACTCACTCACTACGATGATAAAAACACTCTCAAAATCAAAGAATGATTGAAAGGACAAATAAAATTTCGTCACACTAAGGTTTTGTACAAGTTTCTGGAGCAGCAAGAAAGAAAAGAGTGTAAGCTGATTATAAAGTATGAAAACTTGATTTCTCAAAAACATGCTTCTTCAATTCGAAGACCTTCTCTTTATATTCTTCCTTTCAAATGGAAATAAATCTAAGATATTTCTCAACCATTTCAAACGGAAATAAATCTCGAATATCTCTCAACCATTATCATCCTGGTGTTGTAAATTTGAAATTAAATATAATCCCGTGAAAATAGAACTTGACAATCCCGTGAAAGTAGAACTTGTGATCTGTTTGTGTTGAGAATCTTATAACAAGTTTGTGTTGAGAATATTTTCTGTTTTAAAATCTTCGGCTACCACAGAAAAATATCTCAAAGATACTATCCCACGGCTTTAAATAGATAGATTTGTGCAGATATGATGATTTAAATTATCCCAAGTATTGTGGAATGATATCTTATCTTCCAAGCTTCCATATCTATCATAAGTTTATCTTTTCTTAATAAAACAAACTTCTAATAAACTATCTTATTGATATCACGTTGAATCTTGTTAGAATAAAACTACTGGAAAATAATAATCAATAAACTTTGATTATTTACAAAAAAATCCCCATAATATATTTTCCAACTTTTGTGAAATGCATTAAGTATATTACCCAAATAAACTAGACATGTAGAGCTGGGCTTTCAAAAAATCAAAGATCCATCTTTAAAAAAAAAATTCTCGTTGTACTAAAAATAAATTCATATTAGGTGGAGTAAGATTCTATGAAAACTTCTGTATGTCTTTTTCTCTTCATAAAGCTTCTAGAATAACTTCTAGAAAAACTCATGTTTATACCATAATACTTTTGTTGAAACATCTGTTAAACAATCCTACTTATAAACTTGAATATTATAAGTTTTGGATAAATTTCTATTAGCTTATACGTATTAACACAGTTAAATAGTATTTAATCTTTTTGTTATCATCAAAATTATGTAGAGACCCTAATAATAACGTAATTGTATCTAAAAATGAGGATTTTGTGTATTGTTATAGTATATTTGTTAGTGACTAAATTTATTGGTGGTAAAATAATATATTTTTTGAATTTTGATTCCCATTAGAGAGGGAATAGAGAGGTAAAAAAAAAAAACCAAATAGTAGGTGGTTTTTTTTTTTTATTCCCTCTGCATAGGGAATAGAAATATTACCGATAATAAATATACTCAGTCCATTTGTGTAAGTAAACAAGGTAATTAGGAATGATTATTCCATTCCCTCTCTATTACTTCCAAGTAAATGGGCCATAAGTTGTGTTTTAACATGAGACATTATTTAAGTTTGATAATTAATGAAGGACTTAACCTTTAGTTATAGTTTAATGTTAAATCTTATATGAGATGATTTTCTTTTAATAGATACCCCTACTTAGTTGTGTTTGCTTACAGATTCCTTGCCAGATATACCAGTTATTTCAAGTATGCCAAGCTAGGCATTATCTAAATCAACTATAAACAAAGATGGCCTAAATTGTTTGAATTGTTTGTGCGTCGCCATTTAATCTGGTCCGAGGAAAGGTAGCCCTGTTTGGCGATGACAACATGGTGGTTAGATGCTTAAGCCACCCCCTTGTCATAATGTAATGACAATTATAAATGGCTCAACGAATAGTCAATAAGGGTAATGGTGTCAGTATAATGACTCTTAAAGGGAAGTAATATCATTTTCTTCACGTTTATGGGATCGGTTTAGCTAAATGATATTATGAATTAAATTAAGTAAAGATGAGAAATGACTGTGAATCCTAAATGAAAATATTATCTTTGTAGATATTCTTATATGAGATATAGGTATTCAGGCTACCTGTATCAACCTCTTGAGCAGTTGTTGCTATTTAGGACCCCTACTTTCCTAATGGCTTGTTATCGAAGTTTAAACACTCCAATGTTGATTTGATATACCTTATTATTGAAATAAAACTTAAAGATTATTGCATTGCATTAGACTTAAAGTGTATGTCATTTTATATTTGTTTGTGTCACTGTAAACTAGGCCTCTAGCTCACGTTTTCTTTTACAGGTGATAATGATGATGAGTTCTATGATGATTTGGGTAATGGAAAGGATTGGGAAGAATTCTTCAACAAATAGGATGACTAAGGGCCATGTTCTTGTGTTGGATGTTTTTGTAATAGGTTAAGAGAGATGTTTTTACAAGATAATGTTAATTTTTTCTTGTGTTGAAGACTTCATCAAGATTTCTCCAACTTCATGTAATTTTTATTATAGGCTTAATTCTAAGCCTTCGGTTTGTAATATTATGTATTAGGTGTGTTTTAATCTTTTGAAGCATCAATTTAAGTGGTACTAATGATGTAATAGTATATACTTATATGTGTGTGTGTGTGTGTGTGTGTCTACTCTTAATGAGTAGCTTTCCTGCATGTGTTTAAGATACATTTAAGCAAATAATCAACATGAACATTTTCTTTTAATGGAAGCCTTTCATGTCATGCTTTAGTATTGTAGGGGCTAGGCTTCGCATGCCTGGACTTAGGTTTGAGGCATGACACTTACCGTTTTAGGGCATTAACCTTATACTTCGACTTATTCCTAGGGTTTTCATTACTTATCTAACTTGTTCAATATTTTAAGGTTCTAGAATTATATTAGACTAAGTCTAGGGTTTCCAGGATTTAGAGTTGACTTCGTTTGACATTTAGGGTTTCAGTTCCAATATTAACTCTAAGCTTTGCCCCATAAGGTTATCATAAAATCTAAGGGTTTACAATAATAAGTGATCGACCTTGTTCCTTAAAGAGATGGCGTCGCTATAGATGTGTTGACTCATCTCTTCAAGAGACGAGGTCAAAATTTTGTGCTAGATGAGTTTGACGTTAAATAAACAACAACTCTTGCTGCCTTTTCATTATTTTCTTAATACAAACATTCACTTGTCAAATTGCATTACAAACATTAACCAATCAAAATTGATTTTACAATCACCAGTAAAGTGCACAAATATATCTCCAAACTCAATTCCTCCATCAATTTCACAAAAAATCTCCACCAGACACTATTAGTTCAATCAAAACATCTCTCCACCAACAATATAAAAGCAAATGAAATTTGAAGAGACACAATATAAGAAATGATTGCACAAGATTTTTCATGTGTCCATATAAAGAGTAAATACACAATAGATAAAATAACTAGATGGAAGTAATGAATGCCAAATACATCTACTATTGCTTCCGTCTACCTCTCCTGTGTTTAACAAATGTTTGCACTCTTATAATACGTTATGAATCCTACTTTAGCTGAGGATGCTCCATAGATAGATCCACTTGTGTAATCTAGGTATCATCCCCATCACCACCTTGTGGGTTGTGTTCATAAAGTGGGATGAGGTTTGAATCCACCTTAGTGAAGCCCTCCCCTATATCATTAAGTGGCGCTGACCGCCTCTATGGAGCTGGGGAAGTGTGCATGGTTGCAGAAAAAACTCTGAGGCATAAGGGTGTCAAGAAGATCAACATATGACGAGACGAAGGACCATGCTCTCCGAGTTAAACATAGAGGGGCGAAGGCTCATCTCTAATACCTCCGTCTACATCTCGATCTTAAAGCCACCCCCACCATTGCCTCTCTCTTTGAGGCTTATGTCTCTCTGCTCATACAAACTGAGGCAGCAAGGCATCATTACCACTATCATTATGATTGAAAATGGGGGTAAGGGGGATGTTGACATCCGTAAACTCATCTATTACACGAACAACTACCCATATGAGATGATCTCTACTATCAAACCACATTCCTACCTCGAATTAATCACCGAAGCTTAAATTTCCAATACTCATCCCTTATTCATCATCAAATGCAGCATAGTCACTATTCACGTCTGCTATGGAAAATGACACCGACATTGAGCTCCCTACTGCATCCACATCTATAAGAGCCATAAAACGGCATCATTCCATCCTCCTTTATGATCCTTAGGTATTGGGAATCAGCTGGAGCAACCCTATCCCCAATCATTCCCATCTTCACTATAATCATTACTAGATTCACCAAATGATGAGTCTTGCATCGCCTTAGTATCAATCTCACTACTCCCTAGGGTGCAATCATTTCAAAGTTATCCATTTGAACCTGACCACTAGCTGTTATTTGGGTAGTATTAGCAAACCGAGGTGCAAATCATTGGCTTCCAACCTTCCCGTGAAAGTCAATATATTTATTATTATCAACCCAGGTACACGTGACAACTCCTTTTTGAATATCTATACATATATTGCCACTGAATCCTCTATGTATACTAACAACTCTTGAGCAATAGCATCATTAGTCATTATAACCACATCATATCAACGTATCTTATATCGAAGGGCAACTCTATGGAATAGCTCAACTAGATGTGTGGTCTTATTTATCTTAAGTCGACTATATATTGTGGCCAGAGCTTGCTCACAAGTAGAATTCCTATACATAATAATCAACCGCCTATCATAACCCATACCATCATTCCCTTCCACTATGTTGGGATGAGCATATAGCACAAGCTTAGCCTTGTCCATTTCCATCTCTATCCTACTAACTCAGAAAAAAAACATGCTTGAATGTGTGAAATGCGACAATGAGTTATCCTAATTTGATGGAAGCGTTATATTATTTAAACATCACATATGATGATTTGTTCTTCCCTATTAGCAACTATGCTTACCATTACTAGTTTATTGATCAAATGTTTATTAATACATACACTGTTTTGGCTTCAAAAAATACATCATCAAAAAAAATGAACATAAAAAATTATCAATACGAACATCATAAACTATCAACGTTAATACCACAACATGGAAATAAATTTCAAATTAAAGAAAAGAAACCAATAACTATTTCATTTACATATATTGACCATTAACATAATGTGACTTCATAAATCAAAATCAACATACAATGTCACCATACACATCAATAGAAATCAACATTGTAGCATCAAGAAGCATGAGAAATTGCAAGGGCAAGGTTTGAGCAACATACTTGTGGAAAATGGGGAGTCCACTATTGATTCCAGGATAAATCGATTCCTATTGGGTAATGTGAATTGAATGGATTTGTCCAACAAATCGCCTTAATTTTGTCAAATAAGCATTGGGGTTTGATTTGAGCATTAGGGTAAGGGTTTAGGCCAACTATTTATGAGAAAATTTGAGGCGAAACAAACGAGGAAGAAGAAAGGCGACTAGTTTATCCCTGCCGACCTCATTTCTTAAAGAACTGAGGTCCATATAATATAGCAACATCGTCTATTTAAAAGACGAAGTCGACCACTTACCACCTCATATCTTTAAAATATGAGTTTGAATTACCTAAAATTGAAATCATTTCATCTTAACCACATTTTCATAATTTTCTTTAAAATAAGTAATCTTAATTTCCCTTTCCCCTGATATTCGCAACACAAACCCTAGTTAAACCGTGAACCGTAACTAAAATTCCTTCTTTTCCCTTTTTCTTTTGGCATTCGGCTTGTGCCGTAGTTTGATTTGGTTACCGAGCCAGACTGAAATTATACACCGGAGGGTGTCCAAAAACTCAAACGCAAACTAAGCCAAAATCAAACATAAAGTTTAGGGTACTTCGATACTGCTTCGAATTCAAACCGAACCAACCTTGCCCCATAGATTCACCAACTGTTAGCTTTTCTTTCCTTTTTTTCTAAACCACAAGGATTATATCGAAGTAGGCAAGGGTCTGTCTCTTGCGTCGTTTTCTTTCCATACATAGTATTCATAATCTTACACTGCGGTATAAAGTATCACAAGTGCCGATCGTTTAATGTCTACACACTTATTTTTGTCATTTGGTATCCTTGCTTTCGATTGGGTTGCCAATCTAATGTCTTAATCTTTCATTATGTTGCAACCAAACTGGAAATACAAATACTAAATCACATAAATAAAAGTTAACATTGAACTGCAAAAAACGTCTAAGTACATGAGCTCGTAGTGCTTTTGTCCCCTTCTACTTGTAATATGGATCAGAGGTCAAACGTAACTAAAATCTACACAAACAAAAAGGACAACTGTACAAATCCCAAAACAAAATGCCGCATTTCTTGCCCAGAAGTGCGATTTTAGACCTTGACTCCTATTCTCTGAGCAACCTGCAGCAAAAAACATAAAAAGATAAAAACAAAGATGATTCCTAGAAGAATGTCATCGTTGTGACAATAAGATCACTGAAATGGAAATGTCTGTCTCAATATAATCATCAGAAAAGGTGACTAGCTTTTCATGAAAACATAGTCCTGAAATAAATCACGCATTGTCTTCATGTGATACCAAAACCTAAGTATATATGATTCTAGAAAATGAAAAAGATAAACTAACTAGTAGAACTTTTTCTGAGTTAAAAAGCAACCGATGCATGATGCAAAACAACTATGTCAGGTTCAATTTATGAGATTACTGTCCAATAAAATGCATAGACCAAATAAATCTCCAGCAAGTAAGGCTTTATGATGTATGGGAGGAGGTGTAAGGAAACAATGGACAAGGTAAAGATCTCTGTGTTAGTAATAAAGTGCAACAAAAAATAATCTGAAGAGGTTAAACACTTATGTCTTCTAAGAAGGCAATCGCTTATGTCTTTCAATCAAGTGCTTCTCCTGGTTATGGTAATATCAATGTGGGATCAGAGGGTTACTTAGACTTGTTAAAACCGTACCTCTTTAAAGGAATAAACATCACTTTCCCACAGCCAAGCATCACAACCAGCATCCCTGGCACCCCATATGTCATTTCTACGATCATCTCCAACATGTACAGCATCTTCAGGAGTAACTCCAAGTAGCTCACATGCTTTCAGGAATATCGTCGGATTAGGCTTCTCTGCTGCAACCTACACAGAAGAAGATAAACATATATCAAAGTGAAGAAGAGAAACGGGAAAAGTTTAGGTGATTGAAAATAGCCACGAACAAATGTAAGCTATCTTAAGTAACCTAATATTTTGTTTGAATTAGATGAAATCAAGGGAAACAGAGTAATAATGTGGAAATCAGCAGGAATAGAAATTTGGGAAAATTTAAATGGAAGCATACATGGGTGGAAAGGAGGGAAATGGGACCGAACCAGTTTCTCTCAAATTTGAGATAGAGAAGGGTGGACATGGATAATTAAAAGCATGGGAAAGAAAATGCCACTAAGAGTAAATATCAAGAGAAAGAAAGGCAAGAGGATAGTTTGGTCTTTTTATCTTTTATATCCTTATCTATCTTGTCAACCAACCCCAAGAATAGGAATGGGACTAAATATCATGACAAGAAACTCTATGTAATGTGATATAACTTGTATCTTTAACACCCCAAAAGAAAGTGGCCCCCAAAAAAAAAAAAAAAAAAAACCAAAAAAACTGAAAAGAAAAAGTTTGCCTTCAGAAACCATTTTACCAAGGCCAAATATGATTAAAGATGTCATCTTCCATGGTGATAGATGAAAAAACTCCCTTTAGTCATGAAAACAATTCTTTGCTAGGAACTAATTCTTCAAGGAGCTCTGAAATGGCGTACAAGATGTTGCCATTCATTTTATCATATTTAAAAACATAAGGTAGCTACCAGGGTGGAAAGAAGATCATCCTTTACTAACTATGATGGTGGTCAGTGCTAGACAGGCAGGAGAGCAAAGTTTCATGTGACCATCAAATATGTTAAAGGATAATTAGCGCAAAAATAGATCAGTATTGAAGCATCTCATTGACTGAACTTTCATATTTTGTATTTTGGTGTAAGATTTTATTTATTTATTTATTCAGATATTTCGGGGGGGGGGGGGGGGGGTAGGGGGTGGTGTGGTGTTGGGATATGGTGTAGACACTTCTATTCTTTGGCATTTCAGAGGTTTCATTTTTTTTTTTTTTCCAAATGTTAATTAGAGCCTTCATTTTTTGTTGAATCATCATATATTGAATCAAAATATATTGACTCGCAAAATGTGACTAATCAAGAAACTTAAAAAGTTTGGACACAGTATAGTGAAAGGTTGAATGTTTTAACCTTTATGCTATCAATCTTAAGAAATATCAATTTGCATAAGTATTTCTTTGGATTTTTATATAAAGGAAAAAAAAAAAATACAGGAGATATGCAACTTTTTTAAAAAAGAGGTGTATGCCAATGACCTTATAACCTAATGATATCTTTCTTGGTTTCTCAAGTGAGAGAATCACGTTTGAAACCTCCCCCCCCCCCGCCCCCCCCGGCCTCTTTGTTCCTATTGTAATGGCGCCAAAAAAAAAAAAAAGTGCCTTTCCAACATCTTGAGACTCGGTGTCCAAAATTTTTCTTTTGTCAACTTGTTGCTTATACTTCTCAAGTCAATACATTTTGACTCTATTTTTAGTCGCAGTTATAGCAGAGGGACCATATTGCAGCAATGCATAGAGAGCAGACTCTGAATGCCCAATGATGAAAGTTTGGACACCAAATAATAGCAATAAAAAGTTTGGACACCAAGATATAAAAGTTCGGGGACTTGTACCGCCCTTATCCCCATAAGAGGTCAAAGGATGACTCAAACAAGGGAAAGGACAACAGACATGCCATCAAGTGATGCCGTTGAATGATGACAATCATCATGTCATTACTATTTGGGAATCTTCAAGGGAACAAATAACAAATACAGGTAACTGACAATTTTTCTGGTGTAATTAATCGAAAGTGTCATCAGGTGGACAGTTCAACCAATCATGTCTATGTGATTTCTCTAGATGATATATATCATTCTCAGGTATATAATATAGAAAAAGACACATTAGCACTTACTTCAGCTGACACAGCCACAGCATCAAACCAGTGATCACAATTTAAGGCCCGTAATAAAGGTCTCAATCGAGTGTCAAAATTGGACACAACTGCCAATTTAACACCTGCTTTCCTCAGAGCTTGGAAGACCTTCTCGGCATCTGGATCACAAAGGTGCCATGCCTGGAAGAGAAACCACATACAACAAAGTCAGCATATTGCTCAATACTTGCAAATCAATATTTCAGTGACGTAATTAAGGAAAAAAACCCTCAACCTTATTAGTGGTGTAGTAGTTGTAAAGTTCCTCAAAGTATTGCAAATCAGAACATCCTGTAGAATAACTGACTATATATTGCCAAAAGGGTCTCCCATCATTTACATATCTGCAAGGATATGAGCAGATATGAGGACAGAGAGTAAAAGAGATTTGTCACGCAAAGAATGAGACCATTTGCAACGTATTGCACCCAAGAATGTCATGCTTGACAATTGTCATGAAGATACAGTGAAGAATCATAATCAGATATACTACATGTGTATCTGAAAAGCAAAAAATTTGTATGCTGAAAAATTGATCAAATGATTCCATTACCAAATAGAGCCATCATTTGTGTGTGTGCGTGTGAGAGAGATTTTATAAAAAATCAACTCAACCCCTTTTCCTAATTAATCCAGTACTAGGTGAATTCTATTAGGTTAGTCTTATGAGATATAGATGACTAACAAATTGCATTTCAGGTACTTTTCGGTACATAACAATGCTACTAATTGCTGTTCAAGCATGATCGAGTTAATGAGATATGCTTAAAAGATATGTTTGAAGTGGCACACTATTACTGCAAAGCTTTTAAGAAGTTCAGAATCTCATATCATTGTTAATAATGATCACACAGAAAGCCAGATTCGTCACTTAATCATACCAACTGCTGGAAAAGGTATGCCAAAACCATGAGAGTGAATGCAGCAATGGTTATCAAATTTCTCCTACATCATATCCACGCCAAAACAAACATCATATGGCACAGGAAAAAGTCTGGAACCATCAATACAGAAGTCGATGAGAAAAGACTTCTATATATCTCTCCAATTCTGGACGTGTTGGTAAGTAAGGAAATTCAAAATGGACATGGTAGCTAACAGGATATCTGCACATGTGGGGAAAAAAATGACCACAACAGGCTGACGGACCATCCATCTGGAGTGCTCAAACTGAGACAGTTTCCTCATATACAAATCCCCAAGAACAGGAACAGCAAACACACTACTTACATGGCAGATGATTGAACTCCATGAACAAGTGATGTAGCTATTAAAGAATAGGGGAAAAAAGAGAAAAATTAAATCCTATGCACCCATGAGAAAAAGTGCTAACAATCATTATTAGCGAAGAAGGAAGTAAGTTAGGAAGTTATAGAGCATTTGCTTGAGATGTCCACGTGAAATGCTTCCAAAAATTGAGTGTTATTTTGATAAAAAGTGACAACTCAGCCCATGCTCTAGGAACATACGTAAAGATACATGAGATTTTGAGCTACGTTGAGCTAGCACCTGACAGCTAAAACAAAACCAGATGCTTAGGGAAGTTGAATACAGGTTTTCATGCTCTAGAAACCATGAAAGTGCGTGAGTTTAGGGTGCAGTTGCAATTGCTCTGAATATCTAATAAAAGAAGAAAAACATAAAGAACAGACACGATCTGATGATTCAGATATTTGGACTTATACAAAACTTGTATGTTTGCAAGAGGGATACAGACCTGAGACGAGATCTACCCCAAGGCTGTTGATAAGCTCTTCTATATCTGCAAAGTATCTCATCTTCCGAGTACTCCACGCCATACTTCTCCCCAATTTGCCTATATATCTGGATCAACAAGCATCACTCTCATCATTAACAAAAACAACACCACCAACACAGCTAGCCAATCACTACCAGGATACTCAAATTACACACAGGCAAAATCCAAGCGGCCGTTCCGCTAATAGACATTTGTCCCTCAAAAAATTAACCAAAATTGATGAAGGAATGTTTTAACTGCTTACCATTTAGTTTAACATAAAATCCCAAATCAACAGACAACATGAAAAGGCATCGAACAAGAAACATTTCTCATCAAAAGTCAGACATAACAAAACATGGCACGATTTCAATTTACTCATGAAAAAAGAAAAAGAAAAGAAAAGAAAAGAAAGAAAACTTATTTTAACAGTTCAGTGATTACATGGAAGTTACATTACATACTTGAGCCATGGGTTGGGAAGGAACAACAAGAGTACCAACAGCATCAACCAACAAAGCCTTATGTGTAATACCGGTACCGCCATACAAAGACCTCCTGTAATCCACATAATCCTTATTCACCCCAAATATATTCTCCATCCCATGCAAACTTCTGGGTTCCACTTCCAAAGCCGTTGCAGAAGCAGCAGACGAATACGTACCCGCTTGACCCGACCTGAATCCTGACCCAAACCCACGATTCCGGATCAAAAGGACAAAGCCTTGCAGAGTTCTGATGATCTCCTTGCCATTTCCTTCATCCCTTTTTAGTCTGCGCGTCTCATTCCAGGGAAAGAAGGCACAGAGATTGCTCCGTTTCAGTTTGGTGTCCTGTTTTTGGTTATACTCCCAAGAGTGTGAGTCTGTTACAATGGAAGGGACGGTCTTATAAATAAATGGAAAGAAAGCAGAGATCAGGAGGGCCACGGAAAATAAATTCTCTCTCAAAATGGATGTTTATTTACTATTTTGTACCTGTTGATTTTGAGGTGTATATGTTATGCAAAGGAGTGGATGTGTTATAAGATGAGTATGAGTGGTCCACCAGGCAGTTCGTCTTTCATAGGTTTAATATCATTTTAGGGGAAGGAATATAAAAATGCTACTTTGGTTAACTTTTTATCTAAATACTTTGTCATTTTAACTTGCTTTTGATCTTCAATTTTGCCAGTTTGCCTTCAAGCGTCCCCCCAAACCCCCTTTTATAGCTATTAAAGTTAGAATCATTCATCTTTTCAAAAAAACAAATGAATGAATGAATGAATTCTTTTCAAAGCTGACTTGAAAATAAATCAATGAATTCAAAAATAAATAAATGAATTCAACATATATATTAATTATCTTTAATTTAAAACTTTAATTTTTCACCAAAAAAAAAGGTTATTGAAAAGATAAATGGTATAATGTTTATAGACCATCAAAACCTTTTGGTATTAATTCTTTTTTTATTGATAAGACAACAGAAACAATATTCATTTTCTATTGGATGTGTTCATAGAAAATAGCTAGGTATAAACTGTAGACCGTTAATCTACTTTGTAAGTATTAGTTCCTAATTTTTGAAGTCCAAACCTATTTTATAGCACTATGAAAACACCTTAAATACCCATCTTATAAAATAAAACCTATAATTGTTTAGCATATATACTTTTCTTATATTATGTGAAGGGTTATTTGATAATTTGGTCTTTTACTCAATTTAATGCCTTTGACCAACCTCTTGGACTAGTGATAGGGCTAGGTAACTAGGTCTACTCAAAGATGCTTTATGAAAATCTAACTTAGACTCAAAACAGGAATTGCTAAACTAATTCTATTTTTCTCTGCTCTAAATCTTATTGAATTCTCTCACAGCAATAAACAGGCTTGGAAAATGTCCTTTTAAGCTCATTGTGACTATGTTTGGCCTTAAAATTAAAAATTTTAAGCAAGCCATAAAATTATATATATTTTTATTTCTTATGAGCCTTTAGGCTTATTCAAGTCATAGGGCTAACGAAAAGAAAGAAGCTTCAACAATAGTTGTTAGATCCTTAAGAGCATGCAACAATACCTATCTCAAGACCATATAGTAGAAAAGTTGAGCCTTTAAACTCCATAACTAAGAAGCTCATCTCCTCATTTGACACATTGAAAGCATTTACTAACTAAAGACCGATGTCAAACTTTTGTTGAAATTACATCATAGAAGATTAAAACGTGTAACTGATTGAGAACAATTAAGAACACCAAGTTGTAACTCCCATGTATTTGAGAGATTAAGTTTGTTTGTTCCTCTCTCCCACACATCTTCCTACAACATCCATACATATGTCATCATCTCAATGTTTCCCTCATATCTAGCAGCACATCTATCACACGTGATCTTGGCCAATTATCGTAAACCTATCATTGATGCTTATTTCTTGTCTACTAACTATTGATTCAAGCCCAATAGGTCTTACAATATGGGTGGAGTCTTAATTTGCACAAATAGTAAAGGGAGCTAAGTAGTGCCACGGTTGACTTAGCATAGGCAATCTAAAGCTTAAATTAGTAGAAGACTTCTAAAAAAGAGAATATAGCATCATCCATTTTAAAAAGGCTATGGAAAGGTAAAGCTATCTCAATTATTTAAACCAACGTTGTTAGTTGATAGCTTATTAGGAATGATAAGGAAATCGAGTGTTATAGGAGAAATTATCCTAAGGGGTCTAGCGAAGATGTCATTTGATCATGTTAATCGAGAGATTTAAAAGGAGGGACTTGCCTATTGAGGAAAGACATATTCTTATTTACTCTAGTCCTTATTAAATCACAACAATCACGTGTTGAAGGTGGGGGAGAAAACATCTATAAGTGGCAAATAAGTCGTACTTAGGTTTAAAGAATCAATTGAAATTACTATCAACATTTGAACCTTACTCCCATAAGTCTCCAATTGGTGTTGGGAACTCTTATCAAACATTTCAAGCCTAAAGGCAAACGAAGCCTTGAGGTTGCAACATAACCTTCGGACTCTTATTTAAGATTTTGAACTAAGGTCATGTTGTTAGGGAATTTCTAACCTTTTTTTTTTTTCGAGGGGGTTAGGGGAGGTGGTGCTCATGGTGTTATCATGTTGAGGGTGTGTTATTATATTTGTGCAATGCTGACTAAGAAATTGGCGTTGCCTATCAAGCTATCTAAGTGAAAGATATGGCGTGATTCGATATACAACCACTTATCGTATCCCAAACAATTGTATTGGACGGATGGTAAGCTATCTTGCTAATATGGCTGATGACTTAATCAAGTCCATAGAAGAGACTTGTACTAAGGGGCAAGGGTAGTGATACTAATTAACCTTAAAGAAAGCTCTAAGACCAAACACGGATATTAGGATTTCTTGCAAAATTAAAGATAAGTTCTTTACTCACTTTGGATATGACTAACCAAGAAAAGCAAAAAAGGGTTTAACACTCACAAGTAATTGATATAACTCACAATAACTCACTTGTGTTTGCAACTTGCCATAGTCAATATTGATTGATAAGAGTTAGGGCATTAAGAGAATAAATTTCATTCAAATTAAGGATCATCATAATGTTTACAAAGAATGCCCCTTATATACTCATAACTTTAGTTAAGGGCAAAATAATAATAATCAATCAAAATATAATTAAAGATATCATTATTGATTCAATTTAAATTCCAAACTTCTACCATCACCAACTTCATTTTCATATATTGGGATTTAATTAGAATCGATAAAAGTAGTTAGTTCAAAAAATATATTATATAATCTTCTAGATAATCTCCAAACACTCTCAAATAATCATTTGTAATATTAAGGTTAAATATATGATTAAATATATTTATTTGGTAGGTCTTGACTTATAGAAGTGTTCTTATTTTATAGCTTCTAAACGTGCTATGTTATATAGTCTAGAATTTTCTAGTTATGAATATTCTATCATGTCTAAATAAACCATTGTTTGACTCTAATTATCTTTCTTCTTCACGTATAGGAGATTGTGGTTTTTTTTGCTTGAAGAATTATAGAAGATTATGTTGCCACTTTAAAATCTTCTATCCTATATTTTGTTGCTTAGTACTATATCTTTAATTTGCTCTAAAATATTTTAAATGAATTTTAATTTTTTTATGAATTAAATTTTATGGAACTTGTAAATAAATAGTACTTTATATCTACACAATTAATAGGGGAATTAGTGAACCAATGGCATTGTAATTCCTTATCATCAGGATCACTCAAGGTATTTAGCAAATATAAATTTCTAAAACCCAATTCCCTTTGACTTATATATCTAATTATTTTAGTTACCATGCTTAATAATTTTTTTATGTCTAATTTGTATATCTATAGTATTAAAGCAAAATCAACCCTTTTGGTGTTTTTAGTGTAAATATTTTTAATATAATGTTTTTAGCATATGGGCATAAAATATTTTTCACATCACTGAAATCGTGAAAATTAAATAAGGTTTGAATATAATTAAATAAGGGTTGAATAAACACAATATTTTCTTTTTTTAGCATATGGAAGTAAATATTTTTGGTATCCTTGAAATTATGAAATTAAATAGGGTTTGAATAGAATTAAATAAGGATTGAATAGGCATAAGTTTTTTAAATTTTTTTTATCCTTTAAATCGTGAAATTAAATAGGGTTTGAATATAATTAAATAGAGGTTGAATAGACATTGTCTTTACCTTTTTCAGCATATGGACGCAAAACATTTTTGGTATCCCTAAAATCATGAAATTAAATAAGATTTGAATAGAATTAAATAGGAGTGGAATAGACTTAGTCTTTTCCTTTTTTAGCCCAAGCATGTATTTTTATACATCAATCTAAACCTTTAATACTATATTTATGCATGATAGTTATCCAATTACCTATGAAAATACAATTGTAATTATGATTTGTAATTAATTTCCTAATTTTTAGGATTAATTAAGGTTGTCCTCTTCGAACCTTTTAAAATAATATATCTATTTAATTTATATATGTTGGATTGTTTTATTTATACATACATTGTGGATGCATCTTTTGCTTGTAATTTTATTAATCTTTTTGTCTATTGAAGCATGCTTTTAAATTCAATAACTCGTATTTTACTTAAATCAATTATTAGACTCTTTTATAATACATCAATTATATATTTGGTTTAATTTTTATATCTTTAATTCATTTAATTTAATTTCCTTGATTTAATCCAATTTCTTAACGATATTTTATTGAACAAGGAAAAATTGGGAAAATACACTAGCAGAGTGGCATGAGCAATTTTTTTTTCCTCATTTCTTATTTAGATTATGATTTTATTTTTTCCATTTGAGGACCTGACCTTCAAAAACGGGTCAAAATAAAACACAGGTCAATATATGTTAAGGTATTTATAAGAGGGAATAACTAAAGTCCTATACTCCTATTTCAATTCCCTTTTTAAGCTTAGACTTTTAAAAAAAAAAGAAAAAAATTAAAAACATGAACCATGAAACGAGACTATAAGGAACGGTGATGTGGGACGGTGAAAGCAACATATTCAAAGGACAATTTTAAAAAAGTATAAGAAACATAAAAAGTCAACTTGTAAACTTAATTAAAACAACAATTATACTATACGAAGGGTAAATATTGTATTTAGTGTATGATTTTTGTCAATTTATGTAATTAATGTCCTAAAATTTAAATATATCAGTTTATTACTTACAAACATTTTGAGTTTATTTGTAATATCTAGATGGGTTGAGCTAGTTGATTGCAAAAATAAGCAAAATTTAAGTATTAATTATAAAATTTGATAAAATTCAAACAATTAATTACAAAAAAAGAGAAAAAGGATATTAATATTTTTAAACTTTATATTCTAGTTATAAAAATAAGTAAGATTTAGATACCAATATAAAAACTATGTTAATGTGAATATGTTAATAGAAATCTCTATGCATGACATCATCATCTTAATGACTATCTCACCTTGTTTTAGATAAGATAGAGGGGGGAAAGGAAATTAAAAATTAAATTTAAAAAAATTATAAAAATACTACTAGGATAAAAATAATTATAGTTCTAGGCATGTTAATATCGTTTCTTCAAGAGATGAGATGGTAAGTGTCTAAGATGAGAGTATATATAACATTAACCCCATCTTTTGACGAGATGAGATTACATATACAACGTTAACCTAGTCTCTATAAGAGACAAGGTTGACACTTCTCTACATCCATTGCCTTCATCTCATGAAGCAATCGCAATAAGAAATCTACACCCTTTGAGAGACCAATTGCAGAGATAACAATATTATAAGTCACGATATCCTACTTCATCTATAGAGACCAATTGCAGAGATGACATAATTATAAGTCACGATATCCTACTTCATCCTTTTTCTCTTCATCTCTCTATACAACTTTACTGTCTTCCATAGCTTTCCTACTTTAGCTAACAATATCCATGTATATTGAATATGAATGCAAGTTTTTCTTCACATCTATCTCCTCCGAAGACCAATCCATTTTATATCACCCACGAGAATCATATCATGAATCTCTGAGTTATCAACATCAAAACCCAAATTCACTTAGTGCTTCTTTCTCATGCAGAACTCAAGGGTGATAGTGATATAATCATATTATATTGAATTTGATGCAATATTGCAAATCTTAGGTGATGCGATATAATCTAATTTGACCAAAAAATTGTGTTAAATTTGGTGAAAATTGCTGAAGGTTAGGATTAAGGTTTAAGAACAAATCGGGAATTAGAGTTTAAAGAGGATTTAGGTGAAACAGAAAGAAGAAGAAGAAGAATGACTGGTTGTACAAAATAATAACCTTGTCTCCTTAAGAAATGGGCTTAATGTTTGACATTTTCTCTTGAAAAGATAAGGTTACATACTTACTATCTCATATCTATCCAGTTTTAGGTTAACATGCCTAAACATGGTCGTCAAAATTATGATTTTACTATTTATTAGAATGTATAAAATCAATAGAATAGTACAAATCGTACAAAATTGGTAAAATCTTAAACATATATAATTGTACATCTGAATTCATATTTTTACCTAAATTTTGCGCCTAACTAATTTTGCATGAATTTTAATTAAGAAAAAACACATAAAATCATAAAAACTTGTGAAATCTTATGTTTGACTTGCGATTTTAACAACCAATGTTGTTAGGACCGGACCAGGGTTTGACCCGAACAAGCTAAGAGGTCAAGGGTCGAACCGGATTCAACTAGAGGTCGAATTGGGATCACAAAAAAGTAAAAATATAAGGGATAATTAAATTATGAAATACCAATATATATGACATCACTTAATTAATTCTCTATTGGATCAAATTCATCAATTAATTATTATAATAAACATGATATAATGATTATATTTTATAAATTTATGATAAAGTATGAACAAGTATTTAAATTTCTATTTTTTTTTTTTGTTTTTTGCTGTTTGGGTCAACTAGTCCAACCCCTCCAGTTTCCCGGTTCAATCCGGTTCGACCACCCAAATCGATCAAGTGAATTCAAGTCTAGGTAGTTCTATTAAAAAACCAGTCTTCAGCGAGACCTGGTCCGACTTTAGTACTAGTTCTGGTAGAATCAGCTTGAACCAGCTAATCCGGGCCTGTTTTGATTACAATGTTAACATCTATGCTTAAAACTGAAATTATTTTTACCTTAGTAGTATTATTGTAATGTTTTTTCAAAAACATATATATTAATTTCTTTTTCTTAAGATAAAGGACATAAAAGGAGAAAAGAAAATTAATATTATAAATTTTTTAAAAATTATAAAAATATTATTAATTAAAAATATTTTAATTTTAGGTAAGATAGAGTTGTCAATCGGACAGATTAAATCATAAGGGGTTGCTTTCGTCTTAGAGGTCGGAAGGTCTTGCCCTATGTTCCCTACTCTGTCTCTCTGTCTCTCTCTAAAAGCTCACAGGCGCTATCTTCTTCCTTCCAACTCTTCCCCACCTTCAACTAACACTCTAACCAAAGACCAACATCGCCAGCCGCCACCACAAGAAAAATCAGAAATACCAGCACCGGATTCAAACACAACGCCTCCAACAATCCGTATTCGAACAACCAACACAACTTACACGCACGGACGAGACTTAAAACCAAACCCAGAAAAGTGGACACACCCAAGACGCCAACACCCTTCGAACAACCATGCCAATCAAACGAACCACCTACCCATGAATGAGCCAAACACCGCCTCCGCCAATAAATGCCGAGTAACCAAAACAAACCGGGATTAAAAAAATTAGAATTGGAAGTTCAAAGAAATTATTATTTATTACTAAAGGAACGACCCAAGTCCTCGTCCTAGTTTCTTCAAAAGCTCCTCGGCCACTGCAGCTTCTAGCACAAATTCAACACCTTCATTTAGGCGGCTGGAGTTCAGCATCATGTCGTCTTTTTTTTTTTTATTTTGTTTTAGGCTTTTAGCCAACCCGTCTGTTTAATAGGAAAAAATATTGAGCGGGTGTTACACGACATATAGATATATGTGTAACTTCTAACTATATATTAAGAAATAAACAATACAGTAGATGATTTTCAAAGTAATTATTATCCACATGTTCACGTGTTAGAATACTATTAAAAGTTATACATCACATATATATTATATATGACGTGTAACACCTATTGAATCTTTTCTTGTTTAATACACAGAGCTTTTCGAATATACGTCTCATTTTTCCAAAAAAAAAGGGTTCTATTTATTTTAAATTATGATTATTTTTATCGATATTTTTATAATTTTTTTAAAATTAATAATATTAATTTTCTTTTCTCCGTATAAAAGGAGATAGAATATATTACTCATATGAATTTTTTTTTTAAAGGATGACGATATATAAAATTGGAAAGGCTCAGCTCCCATCGCCTGCGACCAAAAAATATATATATATATATATATATAAATAAAAGAAAACCTACCATCGCCCATGGAAGCTATTTTTGGATGTTTCTACTTAGGTACTTAGCAGGTCTAACGCCTGACGGTACCCGTGGTTTAATGTTATTTATTAATAAAAGGCCGCAAAAAGTGCATGTTGCTTTTGTAATATTATTTAGGGTATTGGTAAATTTTATTATTTTAATTTTATTAATTTAATATATGTTTAAACTTTTAAACTATTTTTATTATATTATTAATATTATTTTTTATGTTTATTTAGAAAAGACAATGTATCATAAATTTTTTTTATTATTTTTCTTAATACGATCTAACATTAATAGATTTTTATATTAGAAAACGAAGTATACGATGTTAGAAAATTAGTAAAAAATAAAAATAGCTATAAAGAAGTTTGATTGAACTTTATACTGATTATTTTAATGTTTAAGTATCAAATTGAATTGTTATATTAATATTTTTCCGTTTACTTATAAGAATTTTAATTTTTTATATTTTAATGAAATATGAGTCTACAATAAATTAGCTATGGCACTGGACATTTCATGTTAGAGTTATTATTCAAGTTTTCTTTATGCTATACAAAAACTATTAAAACTTAAAACATATGATATGATTTGAATTGATTTAATAATGCGTGGTGTAGACGAAAAGTAAGACGTGAAATGAATTACTTGTGAGCATCGATCTTTCAATGATTTGAGGTTGATTTTTTTTTTTTTTTTTTTTTAGTTGTGTGAGGTTGTAATTAAAAGGAAAAAAAATACTGAGTGAAAATGAAAAATTATAAACCTATTATTTGGATTATAGGAGGGTAATATGGTAAATCCAGTACGAAAAGTTGTGAGGACAGTGATTAACAAACAGAAAGAGAAGAAAAGTCTCGCTCTGACGCAAGTAAATGATACGCGTGACGTGGATTAAGACAAGTTTAAGACCAGGTCAGCAAATTACACATCAGACAGCCACTATATTATTATAGCCAAGTGGTCCCCATCATAGATGGTGTGTACTGGGAACCGTGAGCAAAGCCGATGATGGGGATGGGGATGGGGATGGGGATGGGGACCCATATCTCTTTCTCGTATTAATCGCTCCACCTTCTTTCTGTATATTTCTCTGGCAAATAATTTGTCCTGTCTTGGTTGAATTGTAGGAAAAGGGCAAATCATGAGCAGCACTGTATCCCAGCCGCTCGTACCCACGGCAATTTTCATGGCACATTTGGTATGTGATAAAGCCCAAAGGCCCACAAAAGGAAACAGAAGTCCAAGTCTGTGTGAATTAGCCCACTCGGAACGGAGTATTAGCGTCCGATCACAACCCTAGCTTTGCATTAACGCTCGTCCTCTATACTTTGTAAGTTTGCCTCTCTTTAGGGTTTCCTCTTTACTTTGTAATTTCTCTGTGAAATTAGGGTTTTCTTTGTAAACGCTATGTTATTACTATCTAATGTTCTGACTGTGATTTCTTGTTGTGTTTTTGTGAAAGGTAAAGTTATGTTGCGAAGTGTGGAATCCGTTTCAGCAAAGAAATGCTGGAGTTCGAGCCTCCAGTAGCTCCTAGTTTGCTTTTTGAGTAAAATCTGGTTACCTCTGTATTCCTTTTCCTTTCCTCTTTACACACGATTGTGTATGTTACAAGTAGTAGGTGGTTATGAGTTGTTAATGCATGCTGTTTTTCCAATGGCTTTTCTGTTACAGTTTTTATGTTTATACGAGATTGTGTATTTCTATTGCTGTTACAGATGCTACACTTGCTGACTAAGTCTGTTCTATTACAACATGATACTATATTTGTCTTAGCTATTTTCGTACAATACAATGCTATTCTTGACATATCCTGTACTTTAAGGTACATAGTCTTGTAAATATGTGGGCTGCCTTCTATTCCGTACATGAGTCATAACATGTTCCTCCTCCTCTGGAAAAATCACCTTGTCCTCAAGGTGATAATCTGGAAAGTCCCTTTTAAAATCATTAAGATCCACCCAAGAGGCATCCTCTAAGGGAAGAGACTCCCATTGAACCAACAGCTGTTTAAAAACCTGCCCTTGCCTGTGAATCACTCGTGAATCCAGAATCACTAACGGTTTGACAATTGGGTAATTGTCATAAGAGTCTCCTGGTAATGGAATTACAGTAGGAGTAATACCCTGAGCTTCCTTCAATAAGGAAACATGAAAAATAGGATGTATTTTTGATGTTTCTGGAAGAAGTAATTCATAGGCCACAGAGCCAATTCGGCGCTTAATTTGAAATGGCCCAAAGTATCTGCGTGAAAGCTTAAATGAAAGCCTATAGGCAAGAGATGTTTGCCTATATGGTTGAAGTTTCACATACACCCAATCTCCTACTGCAAATGCTCGATCTGTCCTGTGCTGATCTGCTAATTGTTTCATGCGTAACTGAGCATGACTCAAATTTGATTTTAACAATCTCAATAAATCATCTCGATTTTTCAATTCCTGATCAACTGCATCCCTGTGTTTGTCCTTGAACATACTTAGAAATGGTTGGAGGAATTCTGCCATATAACACCTGAAATGGTGTTAAATGAGTACTTGTATGATAACTGGTATTGAAACAGTACTCTGCCCAAGAAAGAAATTTGGGCCACTCCTTAGGATAATCCATAACATAAGCCCGCAGATATTGCTCCAAGCATCTATTCATCACTTCGGTTTGACCATCCGTTTGAGGATGGTAAGCTGAACTCATCTTTAAAGTAGTACCACTGAGCTTAAACAGCTCACACCAAAATTTGCTCATGAATACCTTGTCCCTATCTGACACAATCGATTTGGGAATCCCATGTAATTTGACTACTATATCCACAAACAATCTGGCTACAGAAGTAGCAGTATAATGAGCTGTGAGACTCCCAAAATGGTATACTTGGATAAGCGATCCACTACTACCATAATAACAGAATAACTGTTTGAAATTGGTAGTCCAGTAATGAAATCCAAAGAAATATCCTCAAACACTTCATCAGGAATTGGAAGTGGTTGCAATAACCCAGCTGGGGATGTGTTCAAATGCTTAATCTGTTGACACACATGGCAACACTTCACAAATTGTTCCACATCCCTCTTCATATGTGGCCAAAAGAAAGACTCTGAAAGTCGCTTAAAAGTCTTCAAAATTCCTAAATGGCCCCCTGTATGAGCCGAATGAAACTCTAATATCAAGGAATTGATAATAGAGGAATGAGGAGGGATAAAAATTTTGGACCCGAAAAACAACAAATCATTTTGGCTTTTAAAGGCCAAGGTAAAGAGACTCCTGCTACACAATCTTCAAACAACTTCTGCCACTCCTTATTCATCTTGAACTCTGTCTTAAGTAGTGTGACAAAGTCAAAGGATGGTAGAGAAATAGAATTCAACTGGGGTAAAGAAACAAATTGGCGAGATAAAGCATCTGCCACAACATTTTCAGACCCTGGTTTGTAGACAATTTCATAATCATAACCTAAAGCTTCACCAAGTACTGTTGCTGTTCAGGTGTTTGAATAGTTTGAGAAAGAATTTCCTTCAAACTTTTCTGATCTGTCCGAATAATGAAATGGCGACCAACAAGTAATGCCTCCATTTTTAACCGCCTCTACCAAAGCAACCATTTCTCGCACATAAGTACTAGCTTTCTGTAATCTCAGAGAGAATTTCTTACTAAAAAATGCAATGGGATGATTTCTCTGATGCAACACAGCCCCCATTCCCATGCCTGAAGCATCTGTATCAACAAAAAATTCTGGGTAAAATCCGGTAAGGCCAAAACTGGAGTGGTCATCAGAGCTTGTTTCAGCTTCTCAAAAGCTGAATTAGCCAAAGGAGTCCACTCAAAAGCATCTTTCTTGAGAAGATTCGTTAGAGGGGCAGCAATAGTAGCATAATGTTGCACAAAACGCCTATAATATCCTGTGAGTCCCAAAAATCCTCTCAAGTGTGTAGGATTACTTGGCATAGGCCATTCTGAATGGCTTGAACCTTTGCTGGATCAGGAGTAACTCCTGAGGCAGAAACCACATGTCCCAAATAATCCACAGTAGTTGTGTCCAAAGAGACATTTACTACGCTTCAAATAAAATTCATGTTCCTTGAGGCATGATAAAGTAATCTCCAAATGATTCAAATGATCAGAAAGAGATCGGCTATAAATGAGAATATCATAAAAAAAAACAATGATGAATTTCCTCAATAAGGCCGAAAAATAGTATTCATAACAGACTGAAATGTTGAAGGAGCATTAGATAAGCCAAATGGCATAACCAAGAATTCATAATGTCCTTCGTGGGTTCGAAAAGCTGTCTTATGAATGTCAGCAGGATACATTCGTATCTGATGATAGCCTGCTCGTAAATCCAATTTGGAAAATATAGTGGCTCCATAAAGTTCATCCAAAAGCTCATCAATAGTGGGAATGGGAAACTTATCCCACACAGTGGCTTGATTCAATGCTCTGTAATCCACACAAAATCTCCATGAACCATCTTTCTTTTTCACCAATAAAACCGGTGAAGAAAATGGACTTGTACTTGGCCTTATGATACCAGAAGTCAACATTTCCTGAACCAACTTTTCCATCTCTTCTTTCTGATAATAGGGATAACGATAGGGTCTGACATTTATGGGCTGTGATTCATTCTTCAGATGGATATGATGTTGAACATCACGTAATGGAGGCAATGATGATGGAGTCTCAAAAATACTGGGAAATCTGCCCAATAGTTCCTCAACCGAACTATTGCAGGTGGTATCAATCAGTTCACTATCCGTCTGAGCCACCAAACTAAACAAACCAGCAATTTGATCAGATTTGATCAGTTTGTTTAACTGGGGAGACTCTATCCGCTTGGGCAAAACAGAGGAAATACCATGTAAACAAACGTGATGGCCATCCAAAAAAAAATCCATAGTAAGATGAGCATAGTTCATAGTAACAGGCCCTAGAGTTTGAAGCCACTGTATTCCTAATACCAAGTCTGCTCCTTGAATAGGAAGAACATACAAGTCAACATTGAGCTGTAAGTCTCCCAAAATTAATGGTACTTTCTCACAAAATCCTGTACAACTCATATATTCCCCATTACCAATCATCACTCTAAAAGTAGGAGTAGCTAAGACAGGTAAATGTAACTGTTTGGCAACATGTTCCTGTATAAAATTGTGAGTACTCCCTGAATCTATCAAAATAGAAACCGACTGTCCCCCAATACACCCTTCCAGTCGCAAAGTTCTAAGAGCTTGTGTGCCTGACAAAGCATGATAACTGATCTCTATAGGAGTATCCACAGAATCCTGCGATACGGAATCTAATGATAAAATCACTAGTAGCATCCTCATCAGGTTGTATCAACATAAGAAATTTAGCTTTACAAATATGGTCTTTGTTAAATTTCTCATCGCAATTAAAACAAAGACCCTTCTCTCGTCGAACAGCCATCTCAGCAGGAGATAATCTTTTAAAAGGTAAAGATTTTTTTGAATATGTGTTTGAAGTAGCGGAAGAAGAAGAGGAAAAAGTAGGTTTAGGAGTAAAAGGTTTAGATTTAATGGATGTAGGAGGTGTATAAGTGGAAGAAATACCAGATTTAGAAAAAGAGGAACTGTGTGTATGTGATGTATAAGATGAAATAGGGTATGGTAAAGTGTGTGTAAACTTAGATTCAAAAAGTTTAGCCAGACTCATTGCTTGAATTAAACCAGTAGGTTGACTAGCTAAAACCTCCTGCTGAAGCATAGGTTTAAGACCTGAAACAAAACAACTCATGAGAAAACTCTCAGATAACCCAGTCACATGATTAGACAAGGATTCAAAAGCATGCTGATACTGAGAAATAGTTCCAGTTTGAACCAGCTTAGACAATCTACCCTGTGGATCCTCATATAACGAAGGACCAAAACGAAGTTCCATGGCCTTCAAAAATACAGGCCAAGTAGAAATTAAACCACTCCTAAACAACCATTGATACCAATCCGCAGCATCATCCTCCATTGTAAAAGATGCAATTTTTAATCTTTCTGAATCAGGAACATTATGTAAATCAAAAAATTGATTGGCTTTAAAAATCCAAGACATTGGATTGTCCCCTGAAAATTTAGGCAAATCCAACTTCATATTTTTTATGAAAGAATATTGAGATTCCGCTGATTCGAATGTCCCTCAGGAGAAAATGATGAGTTAACATGTGAAGTAGAATTCGAATTAACCTGATTCTCCATTTGCAATTTAACGAATTGCAAAACCTGACTCATATCAGATAATAATCTATCTGTTTTAGATTCAAGAGAAAGAATCTTACTTTCATGTGACAGTAAATCCTCCTTTAATTGAGAGAATCCACGAGTACCCTCAGCCATTGCAACAATGATGAAAAATCAATGAAAGCACCAATGATAAAGCCCAAAGGCCCACAAAAGAAACAGAAGCCCAAGCCTGTGTGAATTAGCCCACTCGGAACGGATATTAGCGTCCGATCACAACCCTAGCTTCGCATTAACGCTCGTCCTCTTACTTTGTAAGTTTGCCTCTTTAGGGTTTCCTCTTTCTTTGAATTTCTCTGTGAAATTAGGGTTTTCTTTGTAACGCTATGTTATTACTTTCTAATGTTCTGACTGTGATTTCTTGTTGTGTTTTTGTGAAAGGTAAATTATGTTGCGAAGTGTGGAATCGTTTCAGAAAGAAATGCTGGAGTTCGAGCCTCCAGTAGCTCCTAGTTTGCTCTTTGAGTAAAATCTGGTTACCTCTGTATTCCTTTTCCTTTCCTACTTATACACGATTGTGTATGTTACAAGTAGTAGGTGGTTATGAGTTTGTTACATGCATGCTGTTTTCCAGCTGGCCTATTCTGTTACAGTTTTTATGTTTATACGAAATTGTGTATTTCTATTGCTGTTACAGATGCTACACTTGCTGACTAAGTCTGTTCTATTACAACATGATACTATATTTGTCTTAGCTATTTTCGTACAATACAATGCTATTCTTGACATATCCTGTACTTTAAGGTACATAGTCTTGTAAATATGTGGGCTGCCTTCTATTCCGTACATGAGTCATAACAGTATGTAGGAATGAATCGAAATAGAATCACGAATTCGACTTTCATTCTCTTTTTCGATATTTGAAAATCTTTCTAAAAAGATGGAATCGGCGATTCCAAAGGAATTCGATTCTTACTTTGAAAATGTCGAATCGTGATTTCATTTCATCCTTATTTATTATTTATAGTGTAATTAATTTTTTTATCCTATCATGTATTTATATTTTGCATATATGACTAAAAACATTCCCAATAATTATATTTTTTAATCATTTTATTCCATGTAATCTTTCAAATGTAGAAATGGATTTGTCATTTCCAAACGCATTCCATTTCAATCTATTTCGTCTCATTTCAAATCATTCCTGCATACCAAATGTGACATTAGGTATTACGGTGACTTACTTTTTGTATAAATCAAAGTAAGCAAATAGTATATTTTAATCCAGGTTTAGTGTATTTTTATTATAGACGCAAAAATTGTTAGATTTAGTATATTTATTTCAGATCAGTGTATTTATTTCAAGTGAAAAAATATGCTATGTATGTACTAGACTAATACATTTTGTTTCAAGTACGACTTAATATTCATGGTCTCTCTCTCTCTCTTCCAATATGTAGAAAAACAAATAATAAAAACTTCTCACTTAAAAGATCAGAATTAACATTTTTATTATTAATTTAGTTTTTATTAGGAATCTCAACGTTTTTCCAATTTTTAATGATTAAAACCTTTTCAACTCTGCTAGGGCTTACATCCGTTGACATGTGGTTATATCTAATTGCCTTACTGTGATTAGTTTAAATATATAATATCATTAAAATATATAATAATTAAAATAGACTAGAATATCCCGGAAAAAAAAGAAGATTAAATAAAGGATAAATTATATTAAGCACCTTAATTTTTAAAAGATATTGATACTCCACCTTTTTAAAATACATCAGATACATTTCTTATTCAGTCAATATCATTGTGCGTGTCCTCACTAAGTAGTGGCCAGGGAGCAGTATTAATAATTTTTTATTCATAAATTATATTTATATATACGTTAAGTTTTTTAAACAATAGAAAATTAAATCGAGAAAGATAAAAAAAAATATACTGACTTTTTAATCTTGCCTATATATAAATACACGTATATATTGAATAATTTTAAAAATAAAAAAGAAAGAAAGAAAATCAGAAAAATGAAAACAAGGTGAGTTAAGACCAGCATTTATCGATTGACAGAGGAAATGTAGAATTAAAAACTAAATAAATAAAAGAGAAAGCAATTAAAATTTCTTGATGCAAAGGCAGGGATGAGACCCAGTCACAGCGGAAGCAATCAATTTGATCCTGGATTGTCTGTATTTTATTTATTTTTATATATATTTAATTTATATCTAATTTTTTATCAAAAATATATATCTAATTAATATAATTTATTTATAAATAAAAATACTTATACCTTTTATATATTTACTTTTAATAAATAATATAATTAAAACATATAAAATAAATATCAAACTCACGTGAAATCAACAAAGCAAACAAACCGTAAACTATCTTAATATGAAGAAGTAAAATAAATAAATAAGTAGGAAGAAGACAAAATTCCAAGTCCACGCCAACTGCCAAACTTTATGGTTGATCATGATGATGATATCGAATAGGCATATGCGTACTTTTCTTCCAGGATATTATTATTATTATTATAGTTGATTAACATATGTGTAACCATAATATTACATAAAATTGACACTGATAACGATAACTTGTCAATTTCTATCCAACCTAAGCGTTCAATTGGATAAAAGTAAGGAGTTGTTTATTGTATATATAAAAATTGGGGTGTTGCAAATGTTTTCAGCAAAGTTTTTAACGATAATCAATGATTGATCTTTCTTGAAAAAAAAAAAAAAGAAAGGATTACTGTAGTCTCGCCGGCAGAATTTGTGATCACACTGCTGATAGGGAACAACCTCTAACTGAAAAGTAGAGAGTGCAAGTGCACCAACCCAATATTCTAGCATGAATATCAATATCATATCAATTTGGTCTGAATCTATCGATTCACGAATTGGGATTATGATGATCCAAAATTGGCCTAGGTTGATATGAGCTGTGCTGGGCCGAGTCAATCTGGCAGGTCATGATACGTTGACTAACGAATTATTTTTTTATTCCAATAACTTTCATATGTTTTTAATACATTCTCCACTAGGAGCTTCTTTTAAAATATATACTAAATAATAAAAATATAATAAAACATATGATATGTAAAATTTTCTTAAAAATGAGAAATCATGTTTTTTTTTCATTATTTTTTTAACTTTGAGTTTCATCTCATCTCTCTTTTTTTCTTTCCCTGTTGGTCTCTCTTTATCTCTCTCAAACACACAAAAGACGCATACAAAGTAAGACACATACATATCACACACAATATTTTAAATTTTCAAATTTGGGATTTGTATTTTTTCTTTTTTTTTTTTTAGTTTTGACCAACCTGGCCCAGTAGGTTAACCGATGGGAATGACCTACCGGTAGCAGTTCAAGCTTGATCACGAGTTAGATCCCATTTGCGTCAATGTCTACTCTAGCAACCTACCAACTAAAAAAGAAAAATTAAAAAAAAAAAAAAAAAATTATCTAACCGATCATATAAGACTTGAAAGGGTTTTTATTGCCATATTTAAACCCACTCAGCTGGGTTTCGAGTTAGGTAAGGTATGAAACATTATCCATATCTTATCCTGTAAGGTGCAACGTATTGAATTTCGTATGTTGAACCTACCGTGTGACTCCTTATACCCACCCTATACCTTATAAAATTTATAAGATATTACGTAGAACCTGTAATTTTTTTTTTCACGAAATCTCTCTATTTTTTACTTTTTTTTTTAAACATCAAGTTTAATAGTTTTTTTATATGTTTTCATGTAATATGTAATACTATCTTATTTTCGTAAATTCAATATAAAACAACATGCAGAATGAAATTTTAAAAGTAATTTTTTAATATCACAGGTTTGGTAATATATAAAATCTATTCATGTGTAAAAATTGTAGCCTATAACAAATACTTGTGAAACCTATTTATATGATATTAAACAAAATTATAAAACTTTTACAAAATTCCAAAATTAAAAGTTTTGAAACTACTTCTATATATTAATTAGTGTTATAATATAAATAAGATCTTTATATAATTTGGGAGTTCAAACACGTATATACAACCATAGTTCTTTTAAAATAAAAATAACACGTCACTCTAAAATGAAATTGTTCAAATCTTTCTATAATAAAATGTTTTGAAATATAATCTACAAATAATAATATTGAATATCAATGGTTGCAAAAAAAATATGGAATATCAATATTTATTTAGTATATGTTAATCTTATTATATAATATTTAACATAGTGGATACATGACACCTTAAAACATGTACATTCTATAATATAGTACAGGTTCCAGGGTGGGTACAGGGTTTGAAGACCTCATACTCTTACCCTAATCCTATCCTATGAGAGCAGGTTTTGAAAAATTGATACTCGTATCATATATTGTGATCCTTAATATCCACTCGGAGCCCACTCGATCGAACAAGATTGGGATGGGTATCCTGTACGATAGGGTTACCTGCCCATCTCCAACCCATCCGATGACCTAATGTCTAATATAAAATCCATTAAGTATGAGATTAAAATGCTAAATGTGACAAACTGGTATGTTGTAAAGTTAGAAATATGTGCCAAGGAAAATAAATGTGTCAAAAGATACTTTTTGTTGTAATTTTCGAAAGTATTTCCAAACGTGAAATCACATATATACATATATATATATATATATATGTATGTATAACTTCAAGAAATCTGTAATATACAAAATAATTATAAGTGATAAGTGTTCACAAGCTACCAGATTTTAATATGCCTTTATGTTGATGTTAAAAATAGGTTAAGTTTGATCAATTCCGTGTTAGAACAGAATTAGCATTAATTAAATCAAACTTTGAATTTTCTGCATTTGTACGCCGCCTCCTGGGGAATCTACGCTGTCAGCATAGAGACGGCGTAGGATGGAAATAGTAGCGTTTTTCTTAACGCTGGGAGGAAAGCTGCCGGCGTTCACTAGGGTTTTTTTTCAACACCGGCATAAAAGCCGCCGGTGTAGGATAAGGATTTGCTGACGTATGAAGAAAGAATTTAAATTCTGGAAATTAAAGCCCTGGCCAACGCTGCCGGCATTCGTGTAAATTTGCCAGCGTATGGTGTACGCCGGCAAGATCTGCAAGTACGCCGCCGGCATAGGGCCGGCGTATGACCAAATTTTTATAAATACGAGACGCGAAAAATATTTTCGGCAGATTTTCTTCATATTATTTTCTCCTTCGTGTAAGAGAGTTTTGGAGTGTTCTTGGAGGTTTATGCTTGGAAAATCATCGCGAGAGTGTTTTTTATCCAAAGTAAGTAATCTTAACCTTCTCATTTGGATTTTATACAAATTTATACAAGATTCTTAGGGTTTGGTTGAATTTTTATATGAAGGTTTTTGGAGAAAAACCCTAGCACGTGTGAGATCAGTGAATTGGTGAATGCGAGACGGGTTTTAGTGATTCAAAATAGTAAGTAAATCTCCTCTATTATGGATTCCAACAAACTACGATTTAAACAATCCTTATATGTTCTTTATGTTATGCAAATTAGGGTTTTGGTGAAAATATTTGGTGATTGTGGAGTTTTGTGCGGTTCCTTGTTACTCTTGAGGATAATTGTGAAGTTTGATCGGAATAGACAGTGCAATAACGGAGATTTCTAAATCAGGTTAGTGTAGATAGGTTGTTTTATGTTAAGTTTGATTTATTTATGAATGTTGGTAATTTGTTATATGTTGATATGTTACAGGTTGAGTTTGGCGTTGTTGTTTGATATCGGATTTGGGAGTTTGAGAGTTTAGTGGTAGTGGCTGGTGTGTTGTGGTTTGGTTTTCTAATAGTTGTTGATGGTTGTCTTTGAATAGTTCAAGTTATCTCCTAAATATAAAAGGTACGACCAATCCATTGTTTGTTGTATGTGCTTGTAGGTTAGAATTTTGTGAATGGATGTAGGAACAGAATTTGCATAATGAACTTAATAAATATTCGGCTTAATGATTGTCTGTCTGATTGTGGTTGGCTTTGACCAGTAGAGACCTAGCAGACAGTGATACTGGTGAGGCACCCTGATGATCTTAGTGTGAGGTTATCCCGAGTGGACTCATGCTAAGATATGATTCCGGTAGAATTTAGGTGTTCAGGAATTGGGATGTTTGAGGAGTACCCACTCATTCATATACGTATATGATTACTTATTTTCAAAATCAGTTGGTTGTTTTTAAAGTAGAGTCTGAGTTACTCTGAGTACGAGATTTATGTATATTGGATTCTAAACTGTGTTGTTTTGCTGGACTAAATTAGATTATAAACTGTTGCATGCATTTAGTTCAGTTGCATTTATTTATACATGTTGTATGTGCATAACCTTGCTTGAACTGGATTGGATATTATCGTACTGGGCTTCGCCGCTCATTTTGTTATATTTCAGGTGCAGGTGATGATAGTGTGATATATGATCTATCAGGTTTTGATATCGTCTATGAGGATGGGGATGGCATTAGCGGTCCAAACTACCCTGCTGATGACTAGTTGTATAGTCATAGACGACATAGGATGAATTAAAGAAGAATTTTATGTCTGGTTGTTATTCAGTATTAGAATCATGTTAATTTTTCAGTTGTATTTGGAGTTTTATATGTGGTAATAGTTTTAGAGTATGGTTCTACTAGTTGACTTGCAGTTATGTCAACAATGTCTAGTTTTATGATTATGTAGATTACATTCTTATAAGATGATTTATTTATGAGGACCACATGTCTTCTTTTATACTTTGTGAGTTATACAGGTGTTATTCATATTATTTGTGGAAATTGAAGCCTTAGCATATCCTATTAAGAGAGGACACGTGGCGGGTTGTAATGCTAACAGGTTAGGGCGTTACAAAATCTATAAAAATAAGTTACAGGCTGTAATGCTCTGCACAAATATCTTTGAATCTTTGGACTATGTAATTCTACAAAAATTATTGTCTTTGAGTCTGAAGTATATTTTCAATTTAAGTATTTTATTTTAAATCTATTTATAGTATATAATTTTCGAAGCCTTACCATCGTATTATTTCGGTACTTTCCAACAAATACAACAACTCATAAATTGACTATATATATTTATCATTTTAATTCTATCTTTATTTTTCTTTTCTCATTCTTTCACTTCTCTCTTTACCGAATTTCTTTCTTATTCTAACCATTGTACCTTTTAGTTTTAACCATTTTTAAAATATTGTTTGTTTATTCATTCTAATTTACTATGATTATACATTTTCATTCTAATTATTGTACCTTGTTTTTTTCAAGTGTCCCCTATTTGAATAATTCTAATATTTTTTTTTATTTTTAAGTGGGGTAATATTTGTAATAGATAACAATTGTACCTTTTGGTTTCAATTACCTCTTCAAAAATTGCTAATAATTGTTGTAGTTCATGAGCAAGCATATTACATATATATATTATTTTAATTGTTGTAGCTTTTGTTTTAACCACTTTAAAAACATTGTCTTCTTAGAAATTTCTAATAATTTTCAATTAGTTGTCTTGCATTTATTCATAAACTAGAACTATTTACCTATGCATTATGCAGGCTCGGAGCTAGTTATTATAATTTTGCAAGCCAAGTTCACATTAGATAGTAATCTATGAGCTAGCCCTAAAACTTTAGGATAGTAAAATTTTTTATAAGTCCATCCCAAAACCCTATAAGATTTTTATCGAGTTGGATATCTAATAACGATCTACCAGTTACATCCCTCTATCTCTTAATTCAAGAGTTTTTGTACATTTTGGATTTGTTTCTCTCATGATGTTGGTTTGTTTATTTATTTATTTAATTTTTTCATTATATTGTTATTTATTAAAAATAAAAATATGAGATAGATTTAAAATTAATCAAAACATGTGGTCTAACAACTATATTTTTTAGCCCATCGTTTAAAAAATTGTTTAAGATGTGCATTTATTTATATATAAACACATCAACTTTTAGTTGTGAAGCTAACAACGTGGGACTAAATATTCAAAATATAAAAATGTTCCAGAAAGACAAAAATAAGTTTGATATTGTTAAAAAACAAGATTTAATTTTATTAGAAGTCATATATAAACCTAGTAAAACATCCTTTTCAATATATTTATTATTTAATGATACAAATGGTGTGAATATTTAATAAATTTTCACTGCACACAATCAAAATGTCACGCCCCAACGGGTACCTTAAACGTGACAGCCCGCCATACACAATATTAAAACTTAAGAATGACTACTCCAGTAACTCAAAAGCTTTTATATTGGTACAAAGCATACATTCACATCAAAGGGAGATCGGTGAAGTAATGCATTTTAAGATATTGGCAGTGGAACATGCAAAATAATACTTAATATATTTTATTGAAATAAAAAGTCTTACAACTTCTAAGGGGTATTCTCCTAATAATTTCCATAACAACATGGTCTTACTAAATAAATAACTAAGCTAGAAGATTTTAGAAGAAATCTACTCTAAGACTTCAAAACAGAGTTCCTCCAAAAGCTTCCCAAAATAAAGATTCTACCCAGGTGATCAAGATGATCTCTGGTGCAAAATGATAATCCTGCAATATCAAAAGTCTATAGAGGTATAAGCATAACTTTCTTAGTGAGATATTCCTTACGCAAAAGTACTCATAATAGGCAATCAACCAAGTTTATTAATCAAGCATATAAAATGCAATAACCATATGATCAAATATTACATACGACCATCCGGTTTCGTATGTATGATGGATTTCCCCTCCATTGGTGGTTAAGGAATGATTTGAACTAGGCCCCAAACGACCTCTTTGAAAGTTGCCCGCGTCTTAGGGTTCCAACGAACTGTACTACTAGTCCTCGGGCTTTTCTTACCCAAAGCGATCGATCCGGCTTGGCTCCAACTTGAGGCCGTATTCCCGAACGTCCTAACCCTCAAGATGTAGCTAGGTAGCTTACCTTTCCGGTCCCACGCTGAGGAATAGTAACAAAATTTCGAAATGATATTCTAAGTGATATGCATGAGCAATTTATTATATGGGGATTCCAATATGACATTAAATCATTTAAAGCGATCAAGCAATAATTGCACACATAACAATACATACATAGGAACAATTATATCAATCACATATCGGGTTCCGATATACTTATTAATCATTGATTGCACATAACAATTCACATACATAATTCCCATGATATCCCACATGCATATCAATTTTATCTTTTCCTAACATCTAGTGCTCTACTCTACAAGCACACGTGAATACATAACATAAAGGAAACTCACTCATCCATAGCGATCTTCTATGAGTCGAAGTAATCCTCGGAGAAGAGAAGATATTGATCCCAACACCTAAACAAAAAAAATACCTGAAGTGAGTATTTCATCCAAGATCTACTCAATTTCTCTAATTCTATCTTATTGAATTCGTCAAAAATCATATGAATGGAAATCCCAACTTAAAATGGCAATAATTTACTCATTTTAACTCGAAATTTCGCATATTATATACCGATTTCTACCTACTTGAAAAGATCTATCTATTTCTAAGGTTATTTTTATCAAAAGAAGTCATTTGGGTCTCAGAATAATGATGTACAGAATTGATACGGAAATTCAAGATTTCAAAACTAGAGTTTTCAAACTTTTCTTCATTCAAGGGCTCTTGTACAAAAATATAGATATTTTGTATGGTTGAAAAATCCTTTGAATATATATATATATATATATGGACTCAAACTATATGCATGAATTTAGTGGTGTTGTCTCAATAATGATTTTGCAAAACAATGTGTCTTAAAAGTGAGAAAAGCTAAGACTTGAAAATCTCCTTTTTAGTTTTGTTGGGAAAATTTTATAAGTGATTATTTCCTTCTTTTAACTCCATTTCTTAATGTTAAGAATAATTAAATTTTCAAGAAGTAATTTTAGTCTTTTATGATTCCTACGACTTTATTTCTAGTAGTTGAAAAATATAGTTTTTCTAAATATTTCTTGGTTATGTGTTCTAAAGTTTTTCTAAAGTTTGATCCCAAGGATAATAAATGATCTTATAAGTTATTTATTATTTTATTTCCTAAGTAAAGCTTATCCTTAGAAATGTTATTCTTTGATAATTTTGTGAAACTTATCTAAATCTTAGTATGTTGATGAAAACTTTACATATGAGTTTAAGAAAACTTTTGGTTAAACAAAGAATTACGTTTAAAGAATCTTTCTTATTTCTTTGGTTTGAAAAGAGGATTTGTGATAACTTTATTTTATGTATTCATTGATAAAGACCTATATAGTATTATTATTAAAACTTAAGCTGAACTTATCTAACTTTAGAAAATATTTTTAAGATAAAACTTTAAGTCTTTATGGAAAAATAATTTCTTATGTGACAAAAATTTATTCTTGAAGAGAGTTCCTATATTTATTACTTAAGAAAACTCTTTTTCCTTATGGTTGAGACAATATCAACATGTTCATGCATGAATGAGAATATGTAACTATGAGAAATATAATAAAAACAACATAATAAGATAAATATAATAAGAGCATAAAAGTAAAGTCAAGTATTGGGAACCTTAGCTTCATCAAGGTATCCCGAGACTAAGAATAGACTAGTCCCAAAAAGAAAAAAAAAAGGAAAGAAAGAAAATTGTTTTGATTTGATAAGGACAAGTCTAACACTAGAAAGACTAGTCTTAATAATAGCATGAAATAAATAAATAAATAAATTACAAAGCATGAAAATAAATAAATAACAAGTGAGCTTATATGCTCTAAAGAATATATATAGGTGCATAAATATATTTAGTTAGATATAAATAAGAAGTTAGCATAATAACATTAATGATATGAACAAAACATAATAACAACAATAGAAATATAGAAATGGATATTCATGAACAAGAACAATACATGAACATAGTGTAGCTTCCATAATAATAAGTTTAGGAAACTCATACCATGATCATGTAAAGTTACATGACATGGTAGAAGTAATATAAAGAAAATATATTACCTAAAAGATATTTGGTGGTGGAGAAAAGTAGTGGTATTTGAGAATTTTGGGGGTATGTAGAAAGGAATTTGAGAGAGTATTTGGAGAGAGTTCTGAGAGGAGAATTTTGGTAGTAAATTTATGGGTAGATGAAGTGTGAAAAAAATGAAAGGAGAGGGGGGTATTATAGGAAAAGTTGGAGAGAAATTATAGTTAATTAAATAAATGAAAGAGAAAAAAATTAGTGGCATGAAAGAAAGAATAATTAAAAATTAATTTTAGAAGAAAAGTGTAAGAGAAGTTTGGTAATATGTGGTGTAGAATTTTCATGGGAAAAGAAAATTATAAGAAATAGGTACATAGGTTGTAAGAATAGGTAGTAGAAAAAGTAGAAATAGATGAATAGTAGAAAAATACTATGACTAGTAGACTAGATAATTAAAATACCGGTAGTAAAGAAAATACACGTAAACGGTCTATATTTGATATTTTTAGTTACCGAAAAATTCTAAAATTGATATTTATGAAAACCTTATATTTTTACGAATCTATTTGTGTTGTCGGAATATTTTCACTATCCGGTGCACCAAGGCATGGTTCTTGAAAACTAATCCCGTTCGGATTCGAAAGACACTAGAAAATTATAAATATGATATTTTTTAGCTTTTCTATATTATTATGAACCATTTTCCACAATTATCTTAATTTTGTTTTCTAGAGTGTAAGAACACGGGATTGCCGGATCTAAATTCAATAGACTAAACATAGAACTGGATTAACTTTAGGGTTTCGGTTTGACTCCGGTTCTTAGGGTTTGCTTATATTATTGAAAAATCTAGGGGCTTACACAAAATCACTATTCAAATAAGAATAGTTTAGACTTTTTTTTCATTTATTTATTTTCTTTTCTTTTTCTTCCTTTTCCTTTGTTTTTTTTTTCAATGCCTAAAACTAAAGTGGACTTGGATTTTAACCGATGACTTAACCTTGGGTTTTGGATTTTTTTTTCCATCCTGGCTCTTGGATTCACTTTGAAGTTTTTTTTTTAACATATATTTTTAGGGTAAATTACATCGAAGGGTTAGAAACATTTTATAGTAAGTTCATTTGAAATCACAACATTTCAAATGGTTAAAAAGAGATGACAACATTTAGAAAAGTGGATCAATTGAGGTCACCATTGACACATGTGAATAGGAGAAATATTAAAAATTAAAACTTAAAAGATTTGGCATGTTATGACACGTGCTTATAGTGACCTCATGTCATCAATCGACCTATTTCTCTAAACGTTATGATATCTTTTTAACCACTTGAAACATTGTAACCTAAAATAAACTTACTTCCAAAATGTTGTGACCTCTTTTAATCACTCGAAAAGTTGAAACCTTAAATGAACTTACCCACAAACATTGTAACCTTCTGATGCAATTTACCCTATAGTTTTACAAATCACAACCAAACACATCAAATATGTCATTTTCAAGAAAATATTTTTAATAAAATTATTTCATTTGACAAGAAATTTTCCTTAAAACAAGGGATCTTGGCATAATTAAACTTTACCCTTTTTTCTGTGATTAAGACGATAGTGTTCTTTTATAGATAGCATTTTTTTCCCGATGTTTAACGAATAATTGATCAATATGGTGACTTCAATCAATTTTTAAAAAAACCCTTTATTTGGATACATTCACTAGTAGAATTGTAGGAATGGAATGGTTGGATTGAATAAAGAATGACAAATTTATTATTATATTTGATATATACATAGTGGAATGGAATTATCATTTAATAAGATTTATTAAAAATACCATTTATATTAAATGTAGATCATAAATATGTGTAAGATAAAATGTAATTAAAATAACCATATATATAGATAGAATGGAATCATGATTCTGCCTTTGCGAAGGCAGAATCGAATTCTTCCTAGAAATCTAAATTGTTAGTTTAAGAAATCACGATTCTGGGTTTTAAAAACATTTCCAAACATTGAAAAGAAACACAAGCCGGAGTCATGATTTGATTTTGGCATATTCCTACTAAAGGTGTTCATGGTTTGGTTTGATTCGGTTCAGGGTTGAACTGAACTGAACCGAATCGAATCGAATCGAACCGAACCGCATTCAAAACGTTTTGATTCAAACGCTTAATGAATCAAATCGCTTTTAACGATTCAGGGTTTTGAACTGAACCGCTTCACATGCGGTTTTGTTTGGTTCAGTTCGAACTATCTTTAAAAGATTTAGTTATAATAAATAATATTAATAGTCATTTGAGTTTGCAAGAAAAAAATGTTTAGATTGAGAAACTTGCACAAGAATTAAAGTCACTTTTCATATCTCAAGCCATATATTTACAACTTTCAAAGAATATATTATCCCATTTTAAAAATATTTTTCAATGCGAATTTAAAACAACATATATTTTTAATAAATCTATAACACTAACTAAGAAAATCATTCTTTTGTATTAATTCCAATTTACTTATAATATTCTTCATTTAATATATTTAAATTTTTATTGTACTAATTAGTTTAAGTTTTAAATTATCTCATGTTGTTGGTTATAGATGTTGCAATCTAGTATAAAACCTGCTCTGTAAATGTATTCCATGATGAGAATTTTGCATTTTGTTGGTATAATCTTAAGCAATAGAAGTCTTAATATGTAATGCTCATGAGTTATAAATAAATAAAATGGCTCTTATTTATTTTGTTGTTTCTTTTAATGCAAAGCGGATCGGTTCAGGTTCAAACGATTTGATTCAGTTCAACCCCTCGAATTGAATCGTAACCATTTAAGCTATTCCTTAACTAAACCAAAACCGAACCAAAATATAAAATAACCATATTTTGTAGTTCAGTTTGGTTTTTTTTTTTGGTTCGATTCAAAGACAGCCTTAATTCCTGCATATCAAATGTGGCGGTTTATTCACTGATAGTTCATTGTAAAAACATTACACTTTGGCTACTGTATATTTTTTAGACCATCTTTATTACGTTCCTTAACTCATTCTCTAAGAAAAACAGCATTGCTTAACTGATAAAGTGTAGTGCTTAATGAAGTATCACTGCTCTGCGGAGCAACTCATTTTTATTTAACCTTTTTTTTTTTTTTTTTACTCTTGTAAGATTATGAACCCATAAAATGTGCTCAAATCAGTTAATTAAAAATGATTGTTGTGGTAAGAATAAAAAAATAAGGACATTTTTCCTAAAATAATATATGACCATTCTGGCCAAAATCAAATCTAGCCATTTCGACCAATGCAATTGCAATTTTTTTTTATAAATTTCTTCGTCTATATATAAAAATTTACAAATTTTTTACTGTTAAAATTTACCATAATTTCTTATCATTCAAAAATCTCTCCATTCACAAATTGTTCTTAGGATTCTCAAAAAATCTCTCCATCCATAATTTCTTATACATGGAACCAAATACTTCCCAAAATTTACCACATGATGATTCACCAAACTCATAAAATTTTCAAATGCCATATTTTACAAGCCAGATTATACCTTTCATTTGATGCATTTTTCCAAGCCTCCCTAATTTGAAAATCCTCTAAATTTTCCAATCATGAGCAAAGCCCACAAATTTAGTCATAATCCAATAAGCATGACAACACCATATTTTTCAATATATTTATCAGTTTTCAATTGAAACTTTCAACCATTCAACAATCGGAAATTCTCCACTGCAACCGAAGTTAGATCAATCAACATAAACACTGATTAGTATAAAGCTAGCAATACCTATAATATTCTATGCAAAAAAAAATTTAAAAGACGAGGATGATAATAAAAAGGGGGTGATCAAGCTTATAGGAAAAAATGGGAGCAAAATGATGATAAGCTTTTAATTTATGCATGGTTGAGGGTTAGTAGTGATCCAATTATTGGGTACAATAAACCATTACAGACATTTTGGCAAAGAGTCCATGAAGAGTTTAAGAAAGAACAATCACATTAGAAGGAGAAAAATCTATTGAGATGAACATGGTAAAAATGTAAAGCTCGATGGTAAAAAATCTCAAAAGATATCATGAAATTTGGGGCTTATTACTATCAAATAAAATAGCTTGAAAAAGTGGAAAAAGTGAGCATAATTATATAAAAGATGCTCATAATTTATTTAGACAAAATGAATAAATTATGTATTGTCAAGCTTGTTGTGTTATACTGTGTAATGAACCCAAATGAAAATTTGAATTCAAAAATGCCAAAAAGAAATACAATTAAATGCTCTAAGTTCAATAGCTTTGGAGTGTATGCCAACTTGTCATCAACCAATTATATATCAACAAATAATGCGGTAAGTGAGGCATGCATCCGTTCACTTGGTAGAGTGGCAACAAAGAGGAAAAGCAAAGAAAATGCTAAAAGTAGTGAAAAAGTAGATGAATTTATTCACAAAAGAATGGTAGATCGTGGCATAGTAGAGTTGTTGCGTAAAATCAATTGATTGAAAGATAAAGAAATTGAAACGAAAAAGGAGAAGGAATGTCGCAAATAAGATAAAGAATGCCGAAAGCAAATCGAATTGGAAAAATCAACAATGATAACTGATACATCATCAATGGATGATGTACAGAAGGAATTGATAAAATAGATGTGTAGAGAGATCATTAAAGCGGGAAGGAATTGTTGGTTCCGAAAACGTAACCCAAAAGTGTAGCCATAGACTCAGTCGAGGCATGGGTCGAGGCCTCGACTATGGCCACGATCAGGTTGTGACAAAAAATTTTGACCATAGACTTAGTCGAGGCCTTGACTATGGTTGTGGTCAAGCCATAACCTCATATCGTGGCTACAAACTCAAAGTTATGGCCGCAATTTTGGGTCGCAACTTGACCGTAGCCACAGTCTAGGCCTCAACCCAAGCCTATGGCTACAATTTAGGTCATGTTTGTGGAAACATCGATTAATTATAACTTTCAATATATAATTTAAAATCCTTATTATAATATGTTTAGATGAAGCTTGTTTAAAGATTTACATTAGTTATAGGGGTTTACCTGTAATTGCAAATTTGAAGGCAAAAAAACATCGTTTAAGGCTTGGATTGGCACTTTAATTATTTTTCAGTTTTTTTTTAATTATTTCATGGTAAACTAGCTGTTGTAAAACTAGCTATTGAAGTTGAAGTTCTATAAATGGTTAACAAGTTTCTCTTCATAAAATGCACTGTACTACTTTCTTACTTCCAAGTATATATTATTCTATTCTTCATCCTATGAAAACATAATGTCTACTAGTAACTCAAGTAAAGCAATGGTTATAGCAAAGCTATGGTTACAAAAAAGCAATTGATGAATTTATTTTATCAGAGTTGAGTAGTTTGTGATATGAGCTAATTGCTCGTTTATATCAAGTGATCCTAGAGATATGCGATAGTTCCATCTCTATTAGAAGACGTAATTGAAAGTATATAAATAGAGGTTGTCTAGAAGGCCACAATCAACCTTTTAATGACTACTTCTCGGATAACTTAATGTACACGGATGAGCATTTCCAACATAGATTCTAAATGAGAAAAAGTGTATTCATTCGCATTGTATAAGCACTATAGGATTACTCATCTTATTTTACACAAAGGAGGGATGCTACTAGTAAACTTAGTGCTCCACCACAATAGAAGTGTATTGCAGCTGTAAACCCCTCAATTTCTAAGGAAAAGTTGGAATAAACCCTAACCTTAGTCAAACCAGAACTTTAAAGTAACAAGGATCAAGGCATACTAGTAGTTTTAACTCCGGCAATCCCGCGCTCGAAACCTAAGAATAATAGAAATAAGTTAATGATGGATTATAGTTCAGAATAATATAAGATAGCTTAAAAAGATTAGATTTGTCAAAATTTGATTCGTTTTGAAATCGATGGGATCAGTTTCCGAAAATCATGCTCTGTGCTTGAAATACTAAAAGTATTTTGACAACACCAAAAGACTTGTAATTATACAAAGATTTCAAAAATATTAGTTTCATAATTTTTTTGTAACTAAAAAAATTAGATAGAATATATTAACGCGTATTTTCTTTACTATTAGTAATTTAATTGTCTAATTTATTATTCATTATACAATTTCTACTATTCATTACTATTTATCTATCTCTACTTTTTCTTACTATCTATTCTTACAACCTATATATCTACTTCTTACAAATTTTTTTTCCATAAAAATTCTACACCACATATTACTAAACTCTCTTACACTTTTCTTTTAAAATTAATTTTTAATTACTCTTCTTCTTCTTCTTCATGCCAACAAATTTTTTTCTTTTTCATTTATTTAATTAACTACAATTTCCCTCTATAATTCTCTATAAGTATCTCATCGCCCTCCATTTCTTTCACACATCTCATTTTTCCTATAAAAACTCTATCAAATTCTTTCCACAAATCCTCTCTCCAAATTTTTCTTCCAAACTCTCTTTTCTCTCCACAAAACTACTACTCACATATTACTACAACTACCTTTCTTCTTCTTTAATAAATACATAACCTTAGATAAAATTTCTAATATTTATCCTTCACGTTATGTAACTTAACATGACCATAGTGTATGTTTCTTAAACCTATAAGGTTATGAAAGTAACAATATGTTCATGTTTTGTTCTTATTTATGTCTAAACTCTCATTATATTATGGTTATTATGTTGTTACATTACTATTGCTCTAATCTAACTTTATATATATTATTATGTATATGTATATCTATATTTCTTAGAGCTTAAATTGCTCAATAACATGATCTTATTATTATGAATTTTCCTTTCTTTCTTTTTCTTTTTTTGAATTAGTTTATTCTTAGTCCCAGGAAGCCTTGATGAAGCTAAGGCTCCTAATACTTGACCATATTATTATGCTTATTATATTTCTTTCTATCTTATTATGTATTATTCTTACCTTTTTCATTGCTACATAATCATATTCATGCATGATTGGAATGTTGTTGTCTTAGTAAACATAAAAATGGGTTCTTTCTTTAATAAAGAAAAGTAAACTAAATTTCTTATCACTTAACAAATGATTTTTCAACAAAAGACTTAAGTATTATTTTTAATAAACTATTTTCAAAGGCTTAGACAAGCTAATCATAAATTTTAAAATATTAGTAATGAAGAACTCTTCAAGAATTTAGCTAAAGTAGATACACACACTTTTCAAATTTTTAACATGAAAGCTTTAGTTTAGAGCTTAATAAATATTAAGAACTAGACAAGTTTTCAATGTTAAAATAAAATCAACTCACTAGATTATAAGCCCACTTAGATAAATAAAAATTCCAAAAAAAGAAAGTTTTGAAGATGATAAATTTAATCACCAACAAGTAGAAGAATATAATATAAAGAGGAAATATACACGTAACATAACTTAAAACATTAGAAGTCATCAACCACTTAAGAAAAATTTTGGAATCTTATTTTCAACCACTAGAAAATAAAAATTGGTAGGTATCTCAAGAAACCAAGTTTTTGAAAAATTAAATTTTATCTTCGAAAAGTTAGGAAATGAAATTATATTAAGAAAACACTCACTTATAACAACCTATGAATTTTTAAATTTTCCTTCTAGCAATTTAAAAGGAAAAATTTCAAAGTTTTCATCTTTTAAAACTCTTAAAGACAAATTTTTTTGTGAAAAATCAATGCTGAGACAACACTACAAAAATCATACATACAATATGAGTATATATATATATATATGTTCAAAGGATTTTCAATACAAATATCCATGTATTTGTTTAAAGGTTTTTGGGATGAAGAAAAGTTTGGAAAAATTAAGTTTTAAAAGTTGGGAATTTTGTCACTTTTAGTCCCCTTTTGTTTCAGAACCAAAATGACCATATTGATAAAAATAACCTTAGAAATAGATAAATATTTTTGAATAGGTAGACAATGACATATAATATGCGAAATTCCGAGTTAAAATGAGCAAGTTATGACCATTTTGAGTTGAAATGTCCTTCTATTCGAATTTTAACGCAAATACTAGAATAGAATTTGAAAGTTCAAGTATAACTTCCACGAAATATTCATTCCAGGTATTCCTTTTATTTAGGTAACGAAGCTTAGGAGGATCTGCATTCAGATGACTGTTATGAGTAAAGAATTTTGGCAAGGATGGCTGAGTGAGTTTATCTCATACTTTTATGTACTTGTTTGTGCTTGTAGGTAGAGGTACTAGAAGTAGGAAAAAGATAGAAATGGAATATGCATGATAATAATGGTTGAAAGTATACTAAGCAGATCGAGACATGATTTGTTGTTAATTAAATTGTGTTTTATTATCATGATGAAGTATTTGCAAATTCTATGATTGCCTTTAAATTACCTTAATCACATATTAAGAGTTATATTAATTGATTCATACATATCACGTAGTGAGTCACATTTCATTAGCTACTATATTTGATGGGATAAGAGTATAGTAGTGGAGTTCCCGAGAACCCGCAAGTCTACAAAGATGGGCAAATAGGAGCCCAAAGAACTATTTAAGGATGGTTGAATAGGAGCCCGAAAAAACTATTTTTGGATGGAGTAAGTGGGAGCCCGAAATAAACTACATTATCGGATTTCAAAGATGGGTTTTAAAGAGCTTGAAGCACTTGATCCCGAATGGAGGGATAAATCCATTCAAATATATGTTTTTTGACAGATCATATGTATTGCTTGCTCACTTGCTTGATGCATTTCATATGCTTGTTTAATTACTTGTTTGAGTTTATTGATACGAGTACGTTAATCCAAGAATATTCTCACTAAGCCAGTTGAGCTTACATCCTAATAGACTTTTGTTGAAATAGGACCGATATCTCTTTTGCCCGAGGACTCCATATATTCGGGTAGAATTATGTTTTGGAAGCTTTTAGGAGAAATCCTTTGAAGATCTTAGAATAGATTTCCTTTAAAATCTTTTGGTTCTAGTGTTGTTTCTTCTTGTGATATTTTGATATTTGGAGATTTATAGGGAGAATGCCCCTAAGATGATATAAAGACCATATTTTCAAAATGGTAAAGTTAAATATTTATCTAGATTCTTGTATACTATATTTGTTATCTTGAACTACACATTCCGCATGTGTCTTCTATTATTGTGATAGACGCCTTACATATGGTGTTGAAGCTTTCGCATGACTTCGGGAAATCATTCTTAAGCTTTAATACCATATGTGGTGGACTGCCACGTCTAGGGTACCATTTGGAGCGTGATAGCAGCTATTCGAATGTTAACATATAGAGTAGCGGTTGATGCTTTAGATGACTACTTGTGAATGACTGAAGGCACAATCATACAATGTGTAAAAAAATTTGTCCAAGGGTCATTGCTTGTTTTGGTAATGAGTACTTATGCAAGCCAAATCAAGCTGATATTGAACGCTTACTTGATGTGGCTAAGCTAAGGATGTAGTCGAGCCAAGTTACGGACGGATCATATAAACCCGAAATCTGACCTATTATCTTATAGGGTCTACCAAACCGACCTATAATCTTAGGTTTTTTTATATTAATCTAAACCCGTCCTACATGGTTTGATTTAGAACTCGAAACTTGACCCTATAATCTTGTACCCTATTTTTAAAACCTATTTTCAAGTTTTAATAATAAATTTAAGGAAAGCCAATGCTTTGACATAAGTTTTCTATACATTCAAAAATAAAAAGATGCATGTGGAATTGATAGAAAATATTGCAAACTATATTCATTATACAAAATTTAAACATATAATATATTACTTTTGTCATCGTACAATATCTTAAAAACATGGTTAAATTAAATTTTTACTGGGACTAAAATATAATAGATAACAAATAATATTAATCTCCACAGCAAACATGACTGGAATAAAATTTAATAAAAAGTTATAAAATTCGTAGCTAATCCAGCAACATAAAAGAAAAAATATCCTTGGGAGGTAAAAAAGATGGTAGCTCATTCATGTTTTCTTTCCTCTCCTTACCTCTTTAATAACGTTATTTATTTATTTATATTTTCAAATTATAACACTGGCTTATCGAATATCTATTAGGTTTATTATATGATCCAAACCCGATCACATAACTCTATAGGATTTTTACTATATATCTAAACCTGGTCTTAAAACCCTACAGAGTTCAACCTTATAGGTTTTTTAACCGGTCGGATGGGTCGGAAACCCTATTGCGGCCTAGCCGAATACATCCTTAGGCTGAGCAATGTCGATTTCCTTGTATGATAGGAAGCATTGATTGTATGCATTGAGAGTGAAAAAATTATCCGATTGCATGCTTAGACATGCATACTAGAGGAGATCATGGGTCTCCAACAGTCATACTTGAAGCTATCGTTTCATATGACACTTGGATATAGTATGCATTTTTTGGCATCCTAGGTTTAAACAACGATACTAATGTATTGGAGCTGTCATCCCTATTTGATGATGTCCTAGAAGGACGCGCTCTAATGACACATTACACCGTGAATGGTAAAAACTATGGCACTGGATATTATCTTACCGATGGCATATACCTAGAGAGATCAACATTTGTTAAATGTATTTCATATCCACGTAGTCCAAAGGAGTAGTTATATGCTAAGCACCAAGAATGATGTACGAAAGATATTGAACGAATTTTTGAAGTGCTACAATCTTGTTTTGCTATAGCTCATGGACATTTGCGTTTTTTTTATCAAGAGGTTTTAAGGAAAATTATGAGAGCATGCATAATTTTACATAATATGATTGTTTAAGATGAACAAAACGACTACAATTTTAACTTTCAAGTACTAGATTATGAATTGAGAGACAATAGTGAACTAACGCCTCATATTTTCCATAGTCATATTGTTGAATATGCGGCTATATCCAAAACAATATTCAACTCTGTGATAGGGCTAAACATCATCCGTTACAAACCGACTTGATTGAACACATGTGGAAGTGATTTGGATCCACTAGTTGACATTTAATTATCATAGTTGACTATTTTAAATTGGATGTTGGTTTTCCATTCTTTTTTTTTTCTCTCCCACATGTTTGTTTTGTACTATTTTAAATTGTATATTGCTTGTATGGATTTTAAATTAAATATTATTTATCTTTAATATTATTTGTAAAATAAATCAACTATTGTGAAGTCATCAAATTAAATAATTTATATTTTGATATTTTTATTTTTTTAATAAATAAATTAAAAATCATTATTATTACATGAAAATAAAAATAATTATAATTTTAATATATTTTTATATTTATTTAACATAGTGAGGAAAATATTTTTAACCTAAAAATGATAATATAAATATGGGACCGCAAAAGTATTAAAAATTACAAAAAAAATTTACTTAAATAACTCATAATTAAAATAAAGAGTTGCTTAAAAAATTAATATAATATGTTAAGTACCTCCTTAAATAATTTATTGATAAAGTTACAGCACTGCATCGAATTAAAACAATAAAAAGCTCGACATCCGTGTTTGAAAACTTCTATGCAGCATGAGTCACTGTCTGATTTCACTTGGTTTCATTGTCCATATAGATGATATATGTATAATTATTGAGGTCGTTGTTGCTTAGTCGGATAATTAGATTTCTTTTCTTGTCCAACGGAAGAAGACAAGCACTAGATTGCAAATTCTGCTCGGGGTAAGTGGCCTGTATTGATGCATTAGTTATTTTCTAAAAACAACTCCACGAAAAAAAGAAAAAAAAAAAAGAAAAACCCTCAATGTCCAATTAAGGGTTTGTGCTTTATTTGAATATCTTTTGTCAGCTGTGTATAGATGTTTTTTTTTTTTCAAATACTATCTATTACAACTTTAAAGAGAAAGAATGAATCAGATCAATCTTATTGGAGTTTGTTATTTATGCGACTTGATTATAAATGTTTTAGTTGATGAAAAGAATTCTGCAATAAATATATTTTGGTTATCTATTTAAAAAGCGCATTTTCTATTTTTTTCTCAATTTACTAAATATCTATGATGGAAACCATGGGAAAAAGTATTGAATTCTTGTAAGGATTTTTTATTAAGGCTAAATATTTATGTAAGTCTATACATAATATTTCAAGAATCCAATTATTAATTTAGAGTTTGAATGCTATATGATTAACTTAAATCAAAGTGGAGTCTTTTTTTTTTTTATTTAAAATATGAAGAGGGCAAAATTTGATTTTAGACTTTAAACTTAATGATCACTTGGATTTGAACTTTGGCTTAGATGATAGGATCTAGAGAGTCAGATTGTGCTTTCAATAATATCAAGGAAAATTTGGTATGGTGAAGCTATTGAAACTTAACTATCCAGTTTCAGTGTTTTTCGATATGACCCATATGCTAAGGATAGCTTCTATCTTATCATGAAAAGGATTTGTTGGGTCGTGACCTTCAGTTGTTAGTGCAATATGATGAACAATGTTAATTGTCAGACTTTAGATATTGGCCTAATTTCTCTTTGTTTGAATCATCTTACATTTGGTAAAATGGTCGATGGAATTTCTATCTAAAAAAATTAAATACTAAATTATAGCCAAGAACTCCTTTCATCATTACAGACGGAATTGAGCTTGATACTTTATTAAGCTTCCTACTGGTCATAAGTTGTTTGAGCCAATTGAGAAACTCACTATTGCTTCTTCTATCTACTTCTCTCTTAATCGTATTATACATAGCTACTCACGGCTATTTAAGTTTGAGTTTAAAATGAAACTCATCTGACTAAACGAGTCAAGTTTAAACTCATATCTCAAACTTGTTTAGGTTTACGGCTTGTTTGAGAGCTTTATATAATATATCATATTTTATAGTATTTATTATAATATTTCGTTTATTATTATTTTTTAAGTTTTCGTTTTAAATTTTAAATTTTGTACATTGGAATTTATTTTAAAATTTATGCAAACCAAAAAAAAAAAAAAGAATACATATTATTGCACAAGTTAAAAAAAAACAAGACAATACAATACAATACAATATTTTTAAAGATCCAAGCAAATGTATTCTATAAAAGTCATACCACTCCCTCAATGCTATCTATTTGACTTTGTGTCAAACACTTACCTCTTTGGTAACGTAGTCAAATTTTAAGACCAGGCCACAAAGTACATTTTCCATGTGGGATCTGGTATTATTATTCGTGTGTGAAAATACATAAGTAGTAAGTCCCACATTGCTTTGCTTTCATGGATGAAAGGCAACCTCCAACTATAAAAAGGAGTGTTAACCTTGGCATTGAGGAGTTATTTTTACATGTCTTTAATGATTATACTAGACATGTATTTATTTGTAATGCTTCATGCACTACATTTTAAGTTTTTATTTTTAATGTTCGGTTTAATTTTGAGCTTGTAAGTTTGTTAAATAAGCTCTTAATTGAGGAGATAGAGGAAAGAATTAATAGAAGTATAATGGGTTAAAAACTACTTATCAACATCTTGTTTGTTTCTATCTATAACTATATCAAATATGATGATTGAGATGCTAAAATTAAGATGCAAAAATTCACATGCTTTTTGAGGGACAAAAAGGTTTAAGAAATATATTTTATGCATTAAAAAAGAATTGACATATTGGTAAAGACAAAATAGAATAAAAGGTAAATAAATTCAACTTTATTAGGACCTACTGGTTAATTAATTTTAAAAGAAGGATTTATATGTATTTATATTTTCATAATTTTAACATTCATTTCTTGATAAATGGATCCACTTGAAAATATGTTAAAAGATATCAAACGGATGAAAATAAAATGAATTAAACAAACATGTAGTGAATAAAAAAAAAACATGTTATTGATATTGTTGAGTATGTGTTTTTTAAAAAATACAAACTTTAGGGAAGCACAAATCCTAAACTTATATGTTGATACATTTACATATTGTAGTTTATTTATAAGTAGTCGTAACTTTATTCTTGTGGTCTTGAATCCCATCCCAGAGTCTCTTTCTTCAATGTAGGTCATATCTTATGTACTTAAGGCTAGAAACACTAACCCTTCAGCTCATATTTGAGTTAAATGGGTAAAATAAAGACAGTACAACAATCAATACTTGCAACCAATAAAATACCAATATATCTAAATACTAACATAACCATAAACATATGCAACGGATCATTAAGATTATATACCATTTGCAATGAGATAGCATGCTAAATGCATGTGATCTGCACTAACCAATATCTTAACCAGGTGGGCGACCATTAGGTAGCCTCATGAGTGGCACGTAGCAAATTCACTGAGAAGAGTGTCATATAGTGGCTTATGACTAAATCGTAAAGGAATCAACCCAAAAGGATTCTAATAACCAAGAAAATTTGAAGATGCAATAGCCATGAAAGCAGCCCATAGGTGGCTTAAGACCGAAGGTTCAATTCTATATGCTTTAAAATCAAGCTTATAAACCAAAATTTCGTGAAACCAAACCTCATTAATTTAAAAAAATAAGTTGGTTTAAAATAAGCTAAGCTTATAAAAATATTGCCCTTAAGCCCTTTTTATGCCATATCATAAATGCAATAGTGCAACATTTTTAACTAGTCAATTAAGCATATATTCCAAATAACATGACAATAAATTTGAACAATCATAATATTATACTGCTACAACTATGCTAAGGTTGACAGTAAAAACACTTGATTAATAACTATAGTAGTTTAGCATATATACTAGGGAGCTTCTACGGTCTTGTCGATGGGATCGTCCACTATTAATCTAACTGTTAAAAAATATAGTAAATGGAATATTAACTATTTTAGTGATTCGATCATGGTTGGGTATGGTGTGACCTACGGTCTCGTCAAAATTAATGATGGGCCATAAATTTTTTCTATCTACTATTCACAAGCCATGTTATTAGTAAAGTATGCATGTTTGCACCAAAAAAAATTTAATAATAAAAAATATATAATACCAATATTTCCAATCAATAAATATTTACCTAAATACAATAAGCGAGTAATCTCCTATATTTCGACTATGACACAAAACAAGCAACAAGTAAGTGGTATTCACCGAATATACCGAATCCTCTAGCTCACATGTTAAGAGATCTTCTATCCAACTGGTTTGTAAATTTTCCAAAATCTGTTATACATAACTAGTGACTTTAGCAAATGTAATAACATTATGGACATAATCATGGCAGCATCCAAAGGGCTATTGTTGTTATTATTATTTAACAAGTGAGACTATTTATCATTCGGCATAGAGGATTCTTGATATAAGTGCTTCCTACGAAAGATTATGGTAAGTAAATTCTAATAAATAAGTAAAAACAGCAAATAAATGACATCAATAAATACAAAGGCAATATCACCTTTCAAATTGACATATATATTCTCTGGGTGTATGTATAATGTTTATATGAGCATGATGTATGTATAATGTTTATATGATCATGGCATTGGGACAAATTAAATGCGTTGTTTTATAATTTGATAAGAAAAATTGTTGAAGTGGGTTTTTGTTTTTTCCTTTCGCTGGATAGTTGAAGGTGAGTAGTAATTTGTGGTTTCGTTTCGAAGAATATTACATGTAACATATTTTAAAAAAAAATTACACAAAAAAAAATCTTGAAAAAAAATATTACATGAATAATATCGTTATATCTCATAAAAAAATGCGATATAGAATTTTATGTGTATCGCACCTTCAAATAACGATACATTGATGGATAAAATACCATTGGGTATAATGTCAAGGACAACGGTCTTATTGGCGATAGCCTTGATGGTGGGCTAGAAAGTGTCTTTGTTGACCTTTATCAACTTCCCAACCAAAGCAAATGCAGATGTAGTGGAGGAGGAAGAAGAAGAGGAAGAGCTCACTGCTGTTGATGTCTTCAAACTACTGCATCTCACTCTCATTGTGTCGTACCCGTAGCCATACTCATACTTACTACTGCTACTCTTCCTCCTCTTCAGGCTCACACTTAAGTTCTTACACACCAGAAACCTCCATCTTGGATTTGGTACCAACGAGAAGGAAGAAGAAAAAAAAAAGTTGATCAGTTGTACCGTATGGCTGTTATGCCTACGGTGACACTAGCTGGAGTGCCATATATTTTTTCTCTCTCTATCTTCTAAAACCTAAAAAAAAAAAAAACAAGAAGAACATGAAAAAAAAAAAAAGGCTACTAGCACAATTTGTATTAGACGGCTATGTATAGCTTATGGTAAATGTGATACAATGTGGGTATCTCCATTTAGATATGCGATACATGTATAAATTATGATATCTACACTTCAAATGCAACATAACGATGCTAATGTTATATTTATTTTTATATAGTTTTTATTTATATAATTTTTTTAAAACAATGTTAGACACGTGCTTCACGCTTGGTCTGGGAATATATGTTGTGGAATCCATGAATTTCGGTGAGAGATTGAGTATTTATAGGAGCTAGAAAGATGAATACATGCAAGTGCATGCAATTATGAGGTGATGATGAAAATAATTGCTGTAAGTTTTGTAAACGAGTTGGAATTAAGTTTAAAAAATTTTATATTAATATTTGTGAGGACGAGGATATTATATGTATAATACACTTTAAAAAAAAATTCACAAATCCCAATTGTGAAAATAAATTACAAGAATAATGTTGCTGGAGGTGTGATACAATTTTTTTTTTTAAATTACATGTGTATCGCTTGTTGATTGTGTGATACACTTTGGATATGTATTGAATGACCAACGAATTATATATATCGCTTTTTAGTTATGCAATACAGGGCCAAGACCTGTATCGCACCACCAATGTGCGATATACAAGCTCCTAAATTTTTTATTTTGCCTAAGTTACTATATCTCCATCCTTAAATACGATATAAGTATAAATATTTGTATTTCCACTCCATGATGAAATATAGCAACTTTAATTTGATAATTTTTTTTACAATTTATATATATATAATATATATATGTATTTTTTTAAAAGAACCCCAAACAGGTATCCCGGCCTCATAGGAACACTAAAATCCTAATTTCTACGAAGTTAACAAGTTAGATTTGGATACCTTTGCTAGGCCTGTATGTTAAGTTGTGCCCGTTAACACTTTACCAAGTTTTACTTATCCGTTTATAAGGGGGATGTATATTATAATAGGAGTTGATACATCTGATACCAGCAAATCGCTTTCCTTACCCGACCTCCTTTTCTCCTACATCCATCGAGCGTCCCGTTCTTGGGTTAAAATCTTTGCCTTTACAATTACAGTTTTTATGCCTCCTTTCAAGGAAAGAACAATATATATCCGTGACAGCATGGCCGGTTTGTCGAATAATGCGTTGAATGATTCATTTGTATATGTTAAGGACCGGGAAGAGGGCTGAGGGGAGTCGGTTAGAGAATTTACGATTACGACTAATAACCTTGGATTAGGCCGACTCTTTTTGTGCACTGCATTTCAGTAAAATAGAACTTTAAACTGGTTTAAACGTATCAAAACTAACTGCAGGATTATAGAGTTTTCTTTAAGGACGTGATGGTTTCCTTAAAAACGGGGCTAAATGGAAACATGAAAGGAAAGTCATAAAAAGGGGGATTTGAGTTTGTTTGACATGGTCGAGGCCATTATTATGTTATGTGCTCCATGACGATTTTCAGCAGTCATAACATGTGGCCTTTAGTTTTGAATACTTGAAACTCATGATATTTTCTGTCCAATTCGGTTTTCTGTCAACATTCTTAGGATTTCCTTATTTTTACCTCCTTTTAAGTACCTACAGCAAATAATCAAAATTATAAGATAAAAAATAGATATCATCATAATAATCTCACAAACTATTTTAAAATCTTATAAAATTTATTTTCTATTCTTTTTTTTTTAAAATGATAAAAATTAAGAATGTATAAAAGAGGAGAGGACCCACTTCATGTTTCTTGTAGAAATGCTCATCTTCCATCCGTGAGAACAGAATTAAACCTTGAAAAGTCTTTTTAAGTGGCTAACAAGTGAGACTCTGCAAGGACAAAATCTAGTCCAGTGGAAGAGAGCTGCATATCCGATCAGGGCCAGCCCACCGACTCGGGGCCCGCCTGACAGATGCCATTGATCTACAAACCGATTCTTGGAAATTTCGTGTCCAAGTGGACCCTCAGGACCAAGACAGACGAAGATTCTCAGCCTCACAAACCTGCAATAATTCTAAGTGTCATTGCCACATTAAACAAGCCTCCAGCCGACACGATATTATTATGAATTCCCAATCGAAAAGGAAAGGCTTCCTTTTTACTATTATTATTATTTTTTCCTTTTTTAATAGAAAAGCTTCTTGCTTTTGCAATTAAATTTCGAATATTCAGGCTGTTTGAATAATTGTTTCGATATTATTTTATATTATATACATAATGCAAAATGCATTTTACAGATGGCAATGAAAGAAATAGGGCAGTAAGATTAGAGAGAGTATCACCTCGTATTCTTACCTATAATATAAATCGACCCTATAAAACTTACATATTAATTTGACAAATCAAATGAAAGTTAACTATGGTAGGGTAATTGACAACCCACTACTGAGGGAAACAGATATAAATAAAAAAAATAATTTTATTTATAGATAGGTCAAATAAAATAAATATAAATATAATATAAATATAAATCAAATATATATAAATATATAGATCCAAATAAAGTTTTGATTACATCGCTTAATATACTTGAAGTCTCTAAATAGATTTAGCATCATGTTTTTTACTATTTTGTTACTATTTTATTTTTTCATTTAAATTCGTCATTTTTATATTTATCACAATATATTTGAAAATCATGGGTATTGTAGTTTTGAACATGGACAATAAATAACATTTTATCTTTAAAAAATTCAAAAGAAAAAGCATATGTTCTACAATTAGGTTTACTTTTTAGGATAATCCTATCGGGTCTTAAAGTTTCGGATTTTAGGGTCTGTTTGTTTGGCTTTTTTCGATAGATACACACTTTTTTCAAACTTTTTTCTAATAAATTATTTATCAAGAAATAAATATAGATAAAAAATTGATAATTCTCATCAAAAGATCAAATAAATCAAATATAGATAAAATATAAATATAAATCGGATATATTTACATATATCATTTTAAAAAAAATATAAATACAAATAAAAAATAGACAATCCAAACAGACCAACTATAAGTGAGGATATATCTCCCCATCTTGTCCACTTTATAGCACTTATTTTGAGATGTTATGAACGAAATCCTAACACGTGTATAGTGGTTCATATTTGTTTTGTTGATTTTATCGATAGGAGCCCTTTGTACATTTTTCGATAAACTTTATTTTTGGGGTGTGTGTATATATAAATATATATTCGTAATTTGAAAGAATATTCATAGAATCGAACTGAACAAGAAATGAACGGGATTAAATTATAAAATGTGGTTATTTTTTCAGAGCGTGATCGCTTCGATTTCGTCGTCGAAACCAACCAAACCATTTCTTACTTAAAAATAAAAAGAAAGCAACATTTTTTCCTCTTTAATTCAGGTTACTTAAACTTTTTTAACATTAAAAATACAGCAGAAAACGTGGTTGAAGTTTAAAATATTTTAGAAGTTTTATGTTTATGTGATATAGGGTCGTCCTTTTCATCGACTCTTTAAACTAATAACTTCTAGTTTTGAATTTAGTAATAGGTCATCAAATTATTCAGATTGGGTTGGTATTGCATTAAATGATAAGGTGCAACTATTTAATATTCGTTCATATTTCTCTATTATGTAATAAGGATAATATGAAGATAATTTATGGTATAAGTTTGAGCAGTATGAATACATATACATATATATAATTCATAGACATAAACATATTTGAACCAAAAAACTCAAATCTAAAATAATCAATGGATACTTTGATTGTCCAACCATTGCAAGTCCCACCACCAGTTATAAGATTGTTATTTTTTTGTATTAGATTTGTATAGATAACTTATTGATATTGGATCAATATTAGTTCGGTTTGATCAATTTATAAATAAAATTGTTAGTTTTTCATCGATATCATATTTGTATTGATTCAGTTTTGGTTCGATTTGAAAATAATTTCAAAATGATACAAAACTAGTGTACTCAAATAGACTCATTTATTGGTATCAATTGCAGTGATCTTTATTCATTATTCATTATTCACTTGAGATAAACAAATTAAGAAATGGAGGTGAAACGGTTAGTATGGATCGTTGCATGTACACACACATAATGCTACGCTACGTGTAATTTACAATAACTAATTCAGTACACAGTCAAACAACACAAGACAGCTTAAATTATTTTCCAATTACTATAAACATGAACATATTGACAAAAAATCTCATAAAATATGTACAAATAGTATGCATTGTACCCCATAAATGTGTATCTGTGCTAAGACGGTTGCCATAATGTGTAACTAAAATAATAACTAAAATTATAGATTATAATAATCTATATTCAAATCCAACACAAGTTGCAATTGCATTGTGTGTGCGGAAATTAAATATCAATAATGTTAAATTTGGAATAGAATACAATCACTAAATCTAATTTTATACCCAAAACATGATCCAATAAAGAAAAATTAACTTTTAAATAATATGAAAAAATACATGCAGATTAAATAAACAATTTTCATCAAATCTACAAACTATGATCCCTACCTTGCCTTAAGTTATTGTTTTATAGATCCAATATACAAGACAGTAATGGTGTTAGTGGCACCGTGAATTACCTCTTCCAAATTCCAATCCCTTAAACAATGATATGAGACAAATAAAAATAACAAAAAAACATTTTATATTTTCTTCAAGCACAAATACAACATCAGGGTATAGTCTAGAAATTAGAAAGAAAACGTGTTATTGTAGGAAAGTTGTAAAAATGCTATAGTATATATCTATATTTTAAAGGCAGTGCATCTACTTTGATTTCTTTAAGCTTTTATATGTTTATCTTATCTTATATTTTATTTTTCTACTATATTCAATTTCCTCACCCATTTCACTCTCATTTACTTTAGTTTCACAACCTCACTTTAAACTCATTTAAAATGGAATCTATTCTACTTATCTTCATTCTCATGCAAGTCTAATTTAAGAAGGAGAACGTGTAATCAATCATTTAATTATTGGAATAAATATAATAATTGAAATATTAATGATTTTAGTAATGTGATCTGATATATGTGAACCGCTAGATGGTAATGAAACCATAGAATTTCTCCTAATTTAAAACAAAAACCACACTCACTCATATTCTTTCTCATACACCTCTGCATTAAAATGAAAATATTAAGGGGATAAACGTCAATTTGAATGTCGGATTGACACATTTTTATAGGAAAGAAAAAAAAAAAAACATGAATTTGCCTTTGCAATAATTTAGCCGATTGGGAAAAATTGCTTTAAACAATAACAAATTTAATGCAAGGAATAAAAGAAATAGTCACATAGGAAAAATAATAATATATATATATGTGTATTTTAATTTGGTTAATAAATATTTAGAATAATTTATTATTTTATATTTTTAATAATTTTTATTTATTTTAACACACGTATTATGATGCTCTTTGCTTTTAAGGAGATTTACTTTACAATCTGAATTTAAGAAACATTTTTTTTGTTGCAAAAAGAAAACTTTATTTTTAATTATAGTAATGAAAAATTTTTATTATACATACGGACATTGCAGGCACTTGTTTGCTCATATGTATATACCTTTTAAAACAAGGTCATCAGTTCATAAAATTCCATTTTATTTTATTTTTTATAGTAATGATAATAACTAAAAGCTATAGAGTTAAATGGTAATATAATTAAAATTAAAAATTTACATTTTCATCAAGATCTTAATAAAAATAAAGATTAAATTAATTTCCTCAAAATACTTCAACCAATGATCAGTTGGCAGACGTATTCGCAAAGGGACCAATAAATTTATAAGATAAATATAATAACTCACGTCATATCTATAACTTTAAACTTTTAGATCAGATGGTTTTGTAGTGTTAATCTTAACACAAAAGAATTGTGTTTCAAGACATTATAGTAAAGCTTGGAATTAAAGATATCTATTCATCAGCATGAGGGGAAATACGAATTATGTTGTTTTATTTGGAAAATTTGAGATTGTGTAAATATAGAAAATCGTAAATATTTTTCTGTTTTATGAATTAGAGTTAGGCACAGATTTTCTTTCCTATTTTTAGGGTGCTTATTAATATTTTTAAGCTAGATAAATATGTATATAAATCAAAGATGTATCCTAGATTTTATATGATAGAAATTCATTATTCTCTTGCGTCCTTTTTTTGTCAGTTATCTAAGCAAATATGGCCACGTCGCCATCCTCAGTTCCTTCTGGCAGGAACACATGCACATAATGGTGCCCCTTTCCGCTTCTGGTTGTTTTTGACCCTCACACTAAGACATTCCTTCACAAGGATCCTCGTTTTCCTCTTAGTGATTCGGGTTCTTCCCTGACATTCCTTCCCATCATCCAGTTTCGGTAGCTGAAATTGTATCTTCCGCACTTCTAACTGCAGAAAGGTAATTTTTTCAGACCACCTTTTGACCTGCTCTGAGTTTTTTTTTGGATGTTGCCACAGCCTCCAGACTCTTCATTGGATTTTGTATTGCTGGACATGAAAGAGTCCTCGGTGCTGCTCATTAACTTACTTGGCATCAAATGAGTTCATAATGGCTCCTTTAGCTTCTTCAAGTTGATCTTTCGAATTGCTGCATTGGATGCTCCTTCCTATTCTGCCTTGCTCAGTTGTCTCTACCTTTCTTTTCAAATACGTCACGGTTATTTGCAGGTTTGTCAACTTCTAGGCATCAGAAGATAGTTTATCCCGAATTTTTCTCTTGCTCCTTCCTCTACGACATGCAGCAGAACTCTCTGAAATTTTTAAGTTGTCTAAACCAACCTCCTTTATAATAACTAGTTTTCTTGAAGAGTTTTGTTGCTTTGTTCCTTGCAGGATTCAACTTTATTGTAAGTAATCAAGGCTCCCATTCGTGTCTGTAGTCTCCTATAGCTCAAGCATTATATCATCAGCCTCAGAATTTCATCGTCTCCTTGGTCTGTAAAATGAACATCCAGAATCTTGATCAAGTACAATGTCTTTCATTAGCTCAGTCCTAGTTTGACCTACCTGGACTGTGGGCTTATGCATCCCCGGGTCATTGAAGAATCTTCCCCTAGTCTCTCTTTGTCTCTCCTTCTGGTAATCTGCTGTTAAAATACTAATTTGCAATTTTAACTCTTGCTGAGAATTTGCTTCACGTTGAAGCAATGGATGGCGGCAAAAATGACGGCTGATTTTAGGACGAAATTACAGCCAATTCTAGAGTGTTTTAGATTAAGAAAATACTGTAGTTTTTGGTGTAATACTTTAGCAAGCAACCTGGCAAATTTTTTTGACTTTTCAAACTGTGTTAATCCTTCACCAGCTGGAGACTTCTAACTTACAGCCATTGCTTCTAGAGCCCTCTTCTTCAACCGCCAATAGAGTCCTATAAAAGGACGTCTCATGTAGTGCAGCATATAATATATATGTATCAATAAATGAGATGATTTATGATTAGTTCTCTTGCTCCTCTTTCGTGTCGTATTCTATTTTTTTTTAATAATTACATACTGCAACCCAACATATTTTGGTATCAGAGCCAGACCCCTATACACATATCCAAACACTTAAATACATACACACAAATATTTGCAATGGCATCAACAAGCAGTAATGCCATATTTAATTTTTCCCAACAAGGTATTCCTATGTTTGTTGGAGAAAAATATGATATATGGAGCACGATGATGAAGACATTATTTATCTCACAAGATTTGTGGGAAATTGTTGAGGAAGTTATGAAACCGCTATTGCTATCTAGAGGTAAAAGCAACCTGGACGGTACCTCAACGAAAAGAGCATAAAGAAAATGCTATGAAGACGCCAAGCATTGTCTTTCATAAACAAGGGGTTAGTCAATCAATATTACCACGAATTATGGTGCAACCACATCACATGATGCTTGGGAGATTTTAAGGAAGCATATGAGGCCATGATAAAGTTATCTCTATCAAACTCCAGAATCTATGGAGAGGTTTGATAATTTATTTATGAAAATAATGAGGAGGTGCAAGAATTCTTCTCAAGAGTTTACAATTATTATTAATCAAATTAGAGGCTATGGAGATACAATTCCAGATAAGAGAATTGTTGAAAAAGTCTTGAGAAGTTTGCCAGCAAAATTTGAGCATATTGTTGCTGTTATTGAAGAATCCAAAGATTTATCAAAATTGTCTTTGGATGAACTTGGGATCATTAGAAGCCCATGAAAAGCGTTTGAGTAGATTTTCTACTCAAAATCTCGAGCAAGCCTTCCATTCGAAGGTTAATATCCAACAAGCAACAAAAAAGTTGGCAAGATAGATATGAAAGTAATTATGGAAGTTCATCGAACTCTACACGTGGACGTGGTAGATATCAAAATTCCCGAGGTCGTGGTAGAGGAAGAGAATTCAACATGAGAAGCAATACATCTCAATGCCGAATATGCAAAAAATTTGGCCATGAATCCAAGGATTGTCGGTTCAAATGCAAAGATGTAGAAATCCCAATCATTTTGAAAGGGATTGTTATTACAAGATCGAGAAGATGACAAAAATGCAAACTTTTCTGAGGAAAATCAAGATAAACAGTATTTATTCTTGTATGAATGCTGAACAATCATTTGAGAATATTTGGTATGTAGATAGTGGATGTAGCAATCACATGACTAGGAATAAGGACTATTTGTTGAGTTTGATGATAAATTCAAATCTGAAGTAAAGCTTGGAGATGGCAAGTCATGAAATTATGGAAAAGGACTATTGCTGTTAATACAAAGCAAGGTAATTCCAAATTGATTTATGATGTTCATTATGTCCCTAAATTGACTCAAAATTTATTAAGTTGGCCAATTATTACAAAGAGGTTATATGGTGAATTTTGATAATGGCGAATGCATTATTACTGATAAGAAGAAGAATTGTATTGTTGCAAAGGTTAAGAGCATGAATAAGTTTTTCCTTTATCTATACCTCTTAATGAAGAATATGCTTTGCAAAGTGTGAAAAATGATGAATCACACTTGTGGCATTTGAGATATGGCCATCTAAATTTTAAGGGACTTCATTTGTTGAAGAAGAAAAATATGGTTATTGGTTGCCAAATATTTCATCTCCTGAAAAGTATGTGAAGGATGCATCTATGGCAAAATGCATCGTTGCCATTTCCAAAGCAATCTTATAGAGCTAAAGCTCCATTGGAATTGGTTCATTCTGATATATTTGGACCAACAAGAACCCATCTTTGAATGGAAATAGGTATTTTATTTTATTTGTTGATGATTATACAAGGATGATGTGGATATATTTCCTGAAGCAAAAGTCAGAAGCATTTGCCACTTTCCTTAAATTTAAAGCTATGGTGGAAAGGCAAAGTGGATACAAGTTGAAAATTTTGAGAACTGATCGTGGAGGTGAATATACATCACATGAATTCCAAAATTATTGCAAAGATGTTGGAATCAAAGGCAGCTAACTGTACGACATACACCTCAACAAAATGGCGTTGCAGAAAGGAAGAATCGTACTATAGTAGAGATGGCTAGAAGCATGTTAACTCAAAAGGGTCTTCCAAACAGCTATTGGGCTGAAGCAGTAAATACTGCTGTCTATATATTGAATAGATCACCTACAAAAGCAGTGCTAATAAGACTCCCTATCAGCTTGGCATAAAGGAACCACAGTTAATCATATGAAGATTTTTGGATGTCTGGCATATTCTCTCATTCCATCACAAAAGAGAGAAAAATTTGATGAGAAAGGAGAAAAGTATATTTTCACTGGTTATAGTGATGAATCTAAAGGATATCGCCTTTTCAATCCAGAAAAAAGAATTGATTATTCAAGAGATGTTATATTTGATGAAGATGGTACATGGGATTGGAAAGAAAAATCTCCTATTGTTGAAAGAATTATGCCTCCAGGATCTAATGTAATACAGCCAGATCCTCAATCCAATTCAGATCGTGATACTCCTAGCACATCAACACCACAAGGTTCACAAGAATTTTATCCAGAATCAGAAAGTCCAATAAGAAAGGTACGTTCTTTGCGTGATATTTATGAATCTTGTGAATTTGCATTTTTCACTTGTGAACCACAAAAATATGAAGAAGCTGCAAAAGAGGAAATTTGGAGAAAGGCCATGGATGATGAGATTGCAACTATTGAAAAGAATCATACTTGGGAGCTTGTTGATCTTCCAAAAGATAAGGAAGTTATTGGATTAAAATGGGTCTACAAGACCAAATATAGAGAAGATGGTTCAATACAAAAGCATAAAGCTCGTCTTGTTGCAAAAGGATATTCACAGCAACCAGGTATTGATTTTAATGAAACATTTGCACCAGTTGCACGATGGAGACAATTAGAATTGTTCTTGCATTAGCAGCTCAATTAGAATTGCCAATATATCAACTGGATGTCAAATCAGCATTTTTAAATGGAGAATTGCAAGAGGAGGTATATGTAGAACAGCCTGAAGGATATATTATCAAAGGCAAAGAAGAAAGTGTATCGCCTACACAAGGCGTTATATGGATTGAAACAAGCACCACGAGCATGGAATAGCAAAATTGATAGCTATTTCCAGAAAAATGGTTTTCAAAGGAGTCAAAGTGAACCTTCACTTTACATCAAAAAGAAGGTACAATGATTTCCTTATTGTGTGTTTATATGTGGATGACTTGATCTATACAGGTACAAGTCAATCCATGTTAGATGAATTTAAGATGACAATGATGAAAGAATATGAGATGACTGATTGGGTCTTATGAAATATTTTCTTGGAATTCAAGTTCATCAATCCAAAGGAGAAATATTTATTTCTCAAGAAAAATATTTGGATGATTTGTTGAAAAATATCAAATGAACAATTGCAAGCCGATTACTACTCCACTTGCAACAAATGAGAAATTGCAGATGGAAGATGGAGCACCAAAAGTTGATGGAAGATGTATAGAAGTTTAGTTGGGTCATTGATTTACCTGACAAACACAAGCCAGATATTGTTTACCCAGTTAGTTTGATTTCAGATTTATGCAAAATCCAAGCAAGCTACATTATGCAGCAGCCAAGAGAATATTGCGATATTTGCAAGGTACAAAAAATTATGGTATTCATTATGTGAAAGAAAAAGAATTCAAGCTTGTTGGATATACAGATAGTGACTGGGCTGGATCAATTGATGATCGAAAAAGTACATCTGGATATGTATTTTCTTTGGGATCAAATATTATATCTTGGTCATCAAAGAAACAAAAGACAGTATCATTATCATCATCTGAAGCAGAATATATAGCAGCCACAGATGCAGCATGTGAAGCGGTATGGCTAAGAAGAATTTTGATGGATTTAAATCATGCCAAGAAGCCCCACAATTATCTATGTGATAATATGTCAACTATTGCCATGACGAAGAATCCGTATTTCATGGAAGACAAACATATCGAGTTGCGATCATTACATAAGGAATTTGGTACAAGATGAGAAGTTCAACTTGAATTTATCAACACAAAGGAGCAACTCGGAGATATATTTACAAAAGCGGTACAGCAGCAAAAAAAATTGAGCAATTTAGAAGATTATAAAATTGCAAATTAAGAGGGGGTGTTAAAATATAATTTGCAATTTTAACTGCTGAGAATTTGCTTCACGTTGAAGCAATGGATGGCGGCAAAAATGACGGCTGATTTTAGGACGAAATTACAGCCAATTCTAGAGTGTTTTAGATTAAGAAAATACTGTAGTTTTGGTGTAATACTTTAGCAAGCAACCTGGCAAATTTTTTTGACTTTTCAAACTTGTGTTAATCCTTCACCAGCTGGAGACTTCTAACTTACAGCCATTGCTTCTAGAGCCCTCTTCTTCAACCGCCAATAGAGTCCTATAAAAGGACGTCTCATGTAGTGCAGCATATAAATATATGTATCAATGAAATGAGATGATTTATGATTAGTTCTCTTGCTCCTCTTTCGTGTCGTATTCTATTTTTTTTTCAATAATTACATACTGCACCCAACATCTGCATGCTTCCTCGAACCAATTCTAGCAATTTACCCTCGCGCTGTCTTACTGCACTCTCTAATGATTCGTCCACCAGAATTGGACTTTTCTTTCAAACCGGGGCCATAGCCTTGATTCTTTGTTGTATATCTTGCATCTCCAAAAAACCTTACCAAAGACTGTATTTTTTGAACAGCTTCTGATTGTTCCCACTTCGTGAAGGATTTATCACTTCTACATCCTTGAAAAATTTATAATTGGCTTTATGCATGCCATTGTGGATCTCCAATGATGATACACAGTCCCTGAAAGAAACCAAAGCTGATGCATACATAGCCAAACGAGAACCTAGTCGGTCATTTTACCCTACCAACGAGTTAAGTTCTGAGTTTGGATACTTATAGAACCATATTCTGATTATGGTGTAACTCTGAAAAAGCTGGCTGTCCCGATTTTCTCTTTTTGTGATTGTGACACACTGACTAGTCGTAGGCCCGCAAAAATCGTGGATATTTTGAGGAGAGTTTTTCTTCTTAGGTTTTTAAATTACGTTCTGTAAGTGAGTTCCTTATCCCAATTTGCAGGAAAACGTGTCTGGTGAGCTATACCTTTATGTGGCTTTATGATTTAGATAATCATCTTCTATTTGTTACATTTTGTGTGGCAAGTTTGAACTAATCTTGAACATGTATGTCACACACCTTTTTTTTTTTTTTTTGCCATAACTTGATACTTAAGTGGATGATCATATTTTCATCTCTCACCAGGCTGAACAGCTTGGGAGATTATTTTGGAACAACATGTGTTATCATTCTTTTCATATGATTTTCCTTAGTTTATGGCTTACCCCCTGCATAGACTAATTTATATGCTTACATAGTGCGTTTTGTGGATACTATGTCTTCATTGCTTATATCATTATGCAAAAATCCTCATTTTAAGAAATCTGCAGAAACAAAAAAGAAAACGAAAAAAGAAATATGCAAAAAGCTTCCACTACGTGTAAGTGGAGTAATATCCTCCATTAATTTTAAGGTAATATATGCAATTTGATAATCACAAATATATCTCTTTTTTGAGTCCAAGATAAGCCTTTGACTTAACAATATGGGTACATATGATACAAGGCAAAGAAAAAACCTAAAATAAAAGAAAAAAAAAAAAATCTAAATGAGACACAAACAAACATAAGCTAGCCATATCTAACAAATATAATTCATTCCATCTTGTGTCTCTCATAGATATCGAATGAACATAAGTGTAACACTCCTATTTAAGTTGGTGAATAAAAATTTACTATTCTAATTATGGGAGAAGAAGAAAACTACAATTTTCTTGTATATAATTTCAATAGTACTGAAAGGATATATATATATATATATATATATATAGTGGTACAAATCTTACCAACCTTTACCTAATCCTATATTAATTATAATATATTATAATATTCCCCTTCAAGTTGGAGTATATATATTGATCATATTCAACTTATTACATATATAATCAACTTTAATACCATTCAACGCTCTGGAGAAGATATCTACTAACTATTCTCTAATTCTGACATGTCCAGTAGAGATCAAATTTTGTTATATCTTCTCAGGATGAAATGATAATCGATTTCAATATGCTTGGTTCGCTTATGAAACACATGATTAGATGCAATATGAAGGATTGCCTGATTATCACACCATAACTGGGCAGGTATACACATTTTAAGTTCAACTTTAGTCAAGAGCTAATAAATCCACATTATTTCATATGTTGACTGTGCCATAGCTCTGTATTCTGCCTCTACACCTGAGTGGGATATTGTGTTTTGTTTCTTGCTTTTCCAAGAGATTAGATTTCCTCCAACAAACACACAATACACAGTAGTGGATCTTTTGTTTATCTTAGATCCTGCCCAATTAGTATTAAAAAACACTCAATATGATTATGTCTATAGTTTTCATATACTAAACCATGTCCTATAACACCCTTTAAATAACACAAAATTTGATCTAAAGCTGCTCAATGGGGCATTGTAGGAGAAGACATAAACTGACCTACAACACTGACTAGGTATGCAATATCAGGTTGGGTTACTATTGATCTGCTGTGAATGTATAGATAAAAATAAATGTGAATTATATTAGCAAGCGCACTAGGTTAAATCAAGTAATTAATATAGTAATGAATAGAGTATCAATCATACGAGGATTAATTAAGTACTAAACTTTTATCAGATTCTATTGTCATTTAGGCAACATAATAGAGAGAATTAACTAATCAACTACTAATTAACCTAGATTGTCACTAAAAGCAGAAAGAGAATTGTTATGAAAATATATCAATTGAGAGTGGGAAAAACAAAACCACCCTAGTTTCATTAATCAGATTGCTATCATGTTATAACAATTCCTAGCTATGTGGATATTCATATGAAATTTTCAAAACCTTTAATCATTTTCCAAGATTTAAAGTCTCAAAACACCAAATTAATTCATTAGCTTCCATTACACAAATTAACAATGGACTTTAATCTACAACCATAAACCTTCCAGTGCTATGGTTGACTAATGCCTTAAATTAATCCCTCTTAATTCCTTAGCGAGAAATTAACTAGAAGCATTGCATTAATCCCTAGGACAATTTCTAATAAGATTAAATAACGCTACTTTCGCATTTATTATTGAATCTTAATTAAGAAGTCCTATTAAACCCTAATTTCTCTTCCGAGTTAATAAAGTTCTTATAAACCTAATTCAAACAAGAAATAACAATTTATAGTATAGGAATTACAATATGAATTGTTCACACACCTACTAACCCTATAACATGGCTATAATCTTCATCTTAGTTATTATAGGGTTTTATCATATTCTCACAAAGAAAATTTAGAACACCATGGAACTGATGACACAAAAACAATTAACAGGAGTAATTACAATGAAATTCATATTTAACACACGAATCAATAATTGAATTGCATAAACAAACAATAGTTTAGAGATCGTTAATCCAATAGAATAATGGTGTGAAAACCCTAAGTTTCCAAACTCCACAAAAACTTTAAGAATAAAAGTCTCTAATTCTCCAAGATGATTCCAAAGCTTCTCAATCGATAACATAGTTTGTAATAGGAACAACCCTTTCTACCAATCTATTTTTACGTCCTCCAAATAGCAAAAAGATACCCTAATCGTCAACACAAGGAATATTTGTAGGACAAACAAATGAGTGGTTTCGATTGATTATAGTCAGCCCAAGGCTGATAGTGTATAAGGACCAGTGTAAATTGTAAGCTGGTAGCCTTCTTTTCAGGATTGGCTGATTTGCTTTAAATCTTCTCTTAGCTAACCTAGATTGTTCAAATTTCCTTCAATTGCGTAAAACTTCTCTAAATTGCTCGTATTTTCACTATAAGTCTTCAAAGACCTAAAATATCACATTAAACATAATTAAGTAACATTTCCTTATAATTTCTACAAAATCAATAATAATTAATCATAATTCGCTCAATAAAATATGAGTATAATGTGCCTTTATTAACTTTCCCACCCTTGAATTTTTGCCTGTCTTCAAGAAAAATAAATAAAACCAATGGAGAAATATGTCATTGAGAGTACCAAATTTTTTACTTTCACAAATTCCAGCATCTTTTCTTTTATAGCTCATGACCTGCAATTCTTGTGCCTACTGCTTTAATCAGACTTGGTACATGTAATTAGATTACTACAATTAAAATCTAGTAGCTAATCTAGACAAAACAACCTTTGTTCCCAGTGTTTAACAAAAGAATCCTAGTTTAAAAGTAAATACTCAATCCAGTTTGGACAAATACCCATTTAAACTCAACTAGCTATTAGTAGGCATATAGTCCTTTTAATCACTTCTGTAAGCAAGGAAACACAAAGTGAAAGCATGTGGTATGTACCTTTTCCCTTGATTTTTTGCCTCTTTATTATAAGTCTTATTTCACTTATTGATTTTGCATTCACATTCCTTTGATTCATTCAAGCATTTACTCTCTCTCTCTCTCTCTCTCTCTCTTTCTTTTCTTTTCTTTTCTTTTTTTTAGCAAAGTTCATGTACTGAACTTTTGCCTTTCCGCCCTTCTCGTTATAGTAAGTTCATTGAGTCGGCACATTCTGGGATCATCATCCAAGTGATCAGGTTTTAAGGACCCCCAACGGACTCTTCCTCATTTTAACATTCAAGATTGGATACTCTTTACTCAGTTACTTGAGTCATTAGAGTAAAGGTTATGCTTGTTTCTTTCTTTTCTTTGAATGCTACAACAAAGCTTAGACTTTTTTTTTTTTTTTTTATAAAGGATTGCTAAGTAAAGAGTTTCTTCTACCTCTTTCATTAGGTGTTGAAATGCTCACAAAGCAACTCAAAAGAAGATATACAAGCTAAATTTGCCTAGAAGAAGACTTGTTTATTTTTCATTTAAGGACTCGAATGTAAACCCCTAATTTTTAAGGTAATTTCAAGCTTAAACCCTAAGTTGGAAAGTCAATCAAAAACCCTAACAAATCCCTAGAAAACCCTAGCAGTTTAGATCCGGTAACTCTGTGTTCTTAAACCAAGAAATCGAAATATGAGTGGAGAGTATAGATTGGTTCGCAATAATATTACGATGCTTAAAAATATCAGATTGGTAAAATTTTGGCCTATTTCGAACTTGATCGGATATAGACTTTGAAAAGCATGTCCCGAGGGTTGAGATACCAAAAATATGTTATTAGTACCGTTAAACTCGTAATTTCATAAGATTTTCGAATATATCAGTTAGATAATTTTTTGGTTTATAAAAATTATAATTATAGCCTTTTATCGTATTTTTATTATTACTAGTAATTTAATTATCTAATCTACTTTTTGATTTCTAATCACACTATTCACAAAAACAATCACCCATACCCTATTCTTACATCCTTACAACCTAATCTTACAATATTACATCATTTTTCTTACATTTAATTTTCCAATACATTTTATTACTTAACTTACTTTTATATTTTGAATTTTATTATACAAAGATATTACACATCTCTCTCTCTCTCTCTCTCTCCAAAACCATGCCCCCTTCCCTTGACCTCTGTCTCAATTTATTTTAATTTTCCTTCTTTTATTCTACACAAACCTTAATATAATCCTCTATATAAACTCCTTTATGTCCTTTACTTTTCATTTTTCTCCCTCTCTCTCAAAACAAACTCTTGCATTTTGGTTTTTTTCGTCTCCTCTCTTTCTCTCCTTTGTGCCGTGACACGCACGCGCACACACACACACACACACACACACACACACACACACACCACACACACACACACACACACACACACACTCACACACACAATATTTTTCTTCAAGTTTTTCTAGCTCCATACATTTAATAGGTAATATATCTACACCTTACCACAATAAAACATGTAATGGCAAGATCATACATGTGTGGTTCCACCAAAATCCCCATGAGCTTTATGCTAGGGAAGTAAAAACACTTAAGCATGATATCTTTTCCATCACAATGTTGTAAATCTTGTTATTTAAGTTGTTTTACTATTATCTTGCTATATTATTGTTTTATGTTGTTATTGATATTTTGTGCATGTATTCATTCATTAATCACATCCACATAATGTTGATATTGCATTTACATTTATGACTTGCATAATAAACTAGATTTAGTTGTTTTGAACAGATAAATGCCATAGATTTTTTGTCCTATGTACATAAAAGGGTTGTAATAGCATGTTGATAGTGAGAAAATGTTAGAAAGTCCAAGATCTATCTTTGTTTCCACAAAAATGATTTTTTGGAAATTCGGATCTAAAAAGAACCTTATTTAGAAAAGCTATTTTCCAACTTCATAATGAGTATTTTACATTAAATATGACGGGCATAGGGAATAGGTATCATAAAGGAATGGTTTTGATGAGTAAAGTTTAGATCTACTAAGAGATATTTTTAAAACAAGAAAAGTTTACAAAGGTTATGTTTGCATTATATTTCAACCCCAACAACAAATTTAAAATTCGTAATAAGGAAAAGTTGATATGTGAACACCTATTTTTCAATCCTAAAATAAGAGTTTTATTAAAGAAATGGAAGCCTTGAGGAGTAGGTTTGATTAGGAATTAATTTTAGAAAGATTAAATTAGTTTTTCACAAAAAACAATCTCAAACATAAATTTCAAAATTCGGATTTAGAAATGACCCTCACTTAAACACCTATTTTCAAATACCAAAATGAGGATTTTAATAGAAAAATAGAAGCCTTAGGGAATAGATGCGATAAAGACTTAATTTTGAGTAGGATAAGTGGATTTTATCAAAGTATAATCCTTAAACAAGGAAAGGTTTCAAAATATAGGTCAAACAATATTTTCATTCCTTAAAATCTTGTAAAATTCGTAACTACGTAAAACCCCTATTTAAACATCTATTTTCCAACTCCAAAATGAAAAATTTTATTAAAATAATGAAGCTGTTAGGCATATAGGTCATTAAGGTTGTATTTTGATACAAACAAGTGTGATTTTGCAAGAAATAGAACTACTTTTCCTAAGTCTAGTAATTTCAAAAGTTTTCCAAAGTAAAAGTTTTCTAAAAGAATTCTTGTTTTCAAGTATCATTAAGGACACACATATAGAGAACTCATCTCATAGCATTCATGATAATAACTTGTAGATATTGCATGTACATATAATATACTTGGTAGAAACAAAGCTTAAGAAAATAGTGTCTTCAAATCCCGTAAAGCATTGTCTAAGTACATGAGGAAATAGATTGATCAACACCTATGAATCATGCATGATAATGAGTTATATATGTAATAAAAGAGTCTTTCAAGATATAATGATAGCTAAATATCTATCAAAGCTTGCAAATGATGCTTGGATTGAAATTAGAATTTGATTTGTGGGTTGGGAATCTCGTATCACATTCTGTACCATATTGTTCGCAAACCAAATGACCTTGTTTGATGAAAATAACTTTAGAAATAGATAGCTCTCGTTGAATAGGTAGAAATCGGTATATAATATGTGAAATTCCAAAATTAAAATGATCAAGTTATGACCATTTTAAGTTGGAATTTCCTCTTAGGCGAACTTTGACGAACTTGTTAGAATTGAATTTATAAGTTTCATTTAAAATTCATAGAAATACTCATTGGAGGTATTTCTTTTTTAGGAAACTTGGGAGATGGACTAGACCTTCCCGAGGATTATTACGATTAAGTGAAATTTCCTGCTGTAGCAAAGTAAGTTCACTTTCTTTAAATTACATGCTTACGATTGTGCTTGTAATGATAATGGCATTAGAAATAGGATAAGATAAAATGGGAATGCGCATGTAAATTCTCTTTGGTTGAATTGATGTTAAGAATAGCGAAATGGGAATTGCTATAAATGTGTGTATGATTTAATATAGAATTGAAGTGTCTAAAATCTCTATGATCGGTTATAATTCACTTAAATTTTTTGCCATGACTATATAGCTAAATTACTGATGCATTTTATATATTGAGTCAAATTACATTTGTTATTATACCTTTGTGGGAAAAAGGCATAATAGCTAGGCAATGGGTGGGCCTGAAAACTCGGTTATTGGCGCTGGGTCACCTGAATGACAATGGGAGTGGAGTAGGCACTTGAATCAACTACAAAATTAATGAGTGGGCGGACACCTGAATCAACCACTATATAAATAAGAAAAATTGAAATCTATGGTTATATGAGCCTAAAACACCTAACCCCGAATGGAGGGCATAAATCCATTCAACATAGGACTCCTAGAAAGTCTTATGTATGGTATGTTCACGTGCTTATGCATTTATATGATTGTTTAATATAACTTGCTTGTCCTATTGTTTGATGAAGTATTTAATTTAGAAGTGAAACTCGCTAAGCTCACAAGCTTATATCTCTATAGTTTTCTGTTGCAGTACAATTATCTATGGCTATCCCCAAGGGGACATTTCTCTCAGGTACAACTTTTGGAATATAAGGAGCTTTTTGAAGAAGCCGGGACCTAGATGTTAGGCATAGACTTCTAGTTAAATCTCCTTAATTATATATATATATATATATATGTTGTTATAAGAGACTTTTGTGGGCCTTAAAGACTCTTAATATTTTGACGGAGGTATGCCCTTTAGATCTTTGTAATAGATTAATCCTGGTTATAACTGTTATGATTTATATTCTCAATTGCTATGTATGTCTACTTAAACTATTTCGATTCAAAGTAAGTCCCCTACATAGTGAACGTGAGCCTTATGCTCGGTGTCTAAACTCATGGAATGACTAAGGTTATCATACTTGAGTTTAAATATCAAGTGTGGTGAACTATCACGTTTAGGGTACCCTTTAGGGTGTGACATCAACTCACTCTCAAACTTCCAATTCTAAAGCTAAATACGATGTAAATTTGTTACTTAAAGATTTTGCTATTTAATTTCAGCTAAGTATTTTAATCACAATAGTAAGTGAATAAGGTACCTAAACAAATCAATTTCACATTTTTATTCTTTCACATATGCTATTAATAACATTTAGTACAATATCTAGATTTTACAAAAAATTTTGGCCTAACATTTACCAGATAATGCTTAAGGACATATATAAGGTCAAAGTATTGGAAATATAGGCTCAAAAGCTATACAATTATTTCAAAAATTCAGACATCTTTGTACTCAACTTCATTCTCCATATCCTATTATCCCTTTCCCACACTTAAATTGAATAGTGTCCTCACTATTCCTAATCATCTCAAAATAGGAAAGGAATAAAATTACAGAATATAAGAGAAAAGGAAAAACTAGTACTTCCTTGGTGTCATGTTTTCAGCAGCAAAAGTGAATTCCAATCCATATATTTTTTAGAAATTCATCTGATTTAGATCAGCCTTATGTCCACTAATACAAAGAAAGAAAAAAAGAGCAAAACAAAAAAAGTAACATATAAAAAAAATTATCTTAAGGTACAAATCAACAACAAATATCAAAAGTCTACCCAATCAACTGGATGCTTGATAAAATGTAGACTAGCAACAAAGTAAAAATAAAAAAGCAAAAGAATATGGAAAGTGAGCAGGAGCTCTAGCTTTCTGGCTCAGTATTGTTGATGTGCTTACTAGAAGTCTCATAGTGTCATGCCCTAAAGGGTACCCTAAACGTGGCAATCTGCTACATACGGTATTAAAACTTAAGAATGACTTTCCGAAGTCATGTGAAAGTTTTCAACACCATATGTAAGGCATCTATCACAACAATAGGAGACACCGGTGGAATGTATAGTTCGAGATAGTAAATACAGCATATAAGAATTTAAATAATCATCCAATTTATCATTAAGAGGATATAATCCTTACATCCTCTTAGGGGTTTTTCCCTATAATTCTCTAATAATCATAATATCAATTAATCTTTCTCACAACAAAATAATACTAACACCAAAGACATTAAAGGATATTTAACCTAAGATCTTCAAAAGATTTCCAAAAGCTTTCCAAAACATAATCCCACTCGAGTATGTCAAGTCTTTGGGCATAAAAGATATAGTCTTGTTACAACAAAGGTCTATCGGAGTATAAGCACAACTAGCTTAGTGAGAATATTCTTGAATCAATGTACTTGTATAAATAATTTCAAACAAGTTATTAAACAATCATATGAATGTATCAAGTAATACATATGATCTACCTGAAATCATATGTTTGAGTGGATTTACCCCTCCATTCAAGGTTAGGTGTTTCAGGCTCTTTAAAACCCATCTTAAAATCCAACTTATGTAGTTTATTTTAGGTGCCTACTCGTCCATCTTAAAATAGTTCTTTCAGGCTCCTAATCGCCCATCTCACAGATTTATGGTTCCTGCAAACCTGCTACTATACTCTTGTCGCATCGAGTATAGCAGCTCATGCAATGAAACTAACTACGTGATATGCACGAATCAATTAATATAACTCATAATATATGATTAGAGTAATTTAAAGGTGATCATAGAATTTGCATACACTCCATCATAATAATAGTAAAACACAAGTTAATTAGCAATGATTAATGTCTCGGTATGCTTAGCATTCTTTCAACCAATATTATCATACATAATTCATTTTTATCTTTTCCTACTTCTAGTACCACTAGCTACAAGCACAACCAAGTACGTAAAAGGTAGGAAATAAACTCACTTGGCCATGAGGATCTATCTTTCTTACGGATGAGTCGATCGGTAAATCCACTAATCAAAATAATCCTCCGGATATGAATACTCCTCTTCGGGATCACCTAATTAAGAAGAATACCCATAATGAGTATTTCTTGTTGATTCTATGGTACTTATAAAAACTTATGTCATAAGATCATTAAAATTCGTATAGAAGGCAATTTCAACTTAAAATGGCCATAACATGGTCATTTTAACTCGGAATTGCGCAATTAATATACCGTTTTCTACCTACTCAAAAAGATCTATCTATTTCTAAGGTTATTTTTGTCATAAAAAGCCATTTGGGTTGGAAAATACTACAGTACAGAATAGTTACGAATTTATAGTTCACAAAACATGAATTTTCCAAACTTCACTTTACTCAAAAATCCTTAAGCAAAAATATATGGATATATATAGTGGAAAAATCCTTTGAACATATATAGGCACTCATATTGTATGCATTATTTTTGTAGTATTGTCTAAATATTGATATTTCATAAATAATTTGTCTTTAAGGGTTTTAAAAGATAAAACTTTTGAAAATTTTCCTTTTTGAATTGTTAGATGGAAAACAAAAATATATTTGAGTTGTTATGAGTAAATATTTTTCTATTATAATTTCATTTTCTCACTTTTCAAAAGTAAATTCATTTTCAAAAATTTGATTCTTTAAGTTATCTACTAACTTTATTTTTAGTGATTTAAAATAAGTTTTTCAAAATATCCGTTAAGATTTTGATGTGGTCAAATATTTGGAGTTGTGTTAAATGTATGTTTTCCTCTTATTTTTATATCCTTTCTCTTCTTTACGAAATAAGTTTACCTTTAAACTTTACTTACTTGACAAATTTTATTTTTCTAAGTTGGTTTCTAAAATAGTGCGTTGATTTTATCTTGGTTTAAAAAACTTATTTTATTCTTAATATTTGTTAAATGGTAGAATAATTCTCTTAGACAAGTTTATAAGAAAAGCTTTCTTAATAAAGAATTGTTATCATTAGAACTTAGCAAAAATTTTATTTTAATTTCAAAAGGAGAATAACAATATAAATTTTAAGTTTTGAAGAAACTTTCTTAGTATGTGATTTTTAAAGTCTGTAATGAATCTATTTAAGTCTTATAAAAGATATGGTTGAGTTAATGTATTTAGTTTAAGGCTAAAAATTCTATCTTTATGGAGTATTTAGTTTTGATTGATAAAAGAAATGAGTTTCTTTCATTTGAAGAAATCTTGGGTACTAATACTTTAAAACTTATGATTAACTTACTTAGCTTTTAAAAACAATATTTAAACTTCTTTGTTGAAAACTCCTTTACTAAGAAATCTAGTTTACTTTTCCATGTTTAAGAAAAAACCCATTTTTATTTTTACTTAAGACAACAACGTTATAATCATGCATGAATATGGTTATGTAGCAATGTAAAAATAAAGATAATACATAATAAGATAGAAAGAAATACTGGTAAATAAACATAATAAAATAGTCAAGCATTGAGAACCTTAACTTCATCAAGGTATCCCGATCATGTATTGGGAGCCTTAGCTTCATCAAGGTAACCCGTGACTAAGAATAGACTGCTCCAAAAGAAAAGAAAAGAAAAGAAAAGAAAAGAAAAGAAAGAGAAAGAAATTTTTTTTGACTTGATATGGACAAGTCTAAGACTAAAAAGACTAGTCTTAATAAATTGTATAAAAAAAGTAAATAAATAAATTGCAAGATATGAAAATAAATAAATAACAAATGAGCTTATATGCTCTAAATAAATATATATACATAATATACATAATACTATATAAGTTAGATTAGAGAAAAAATAATAACAATAATAACAATAACATAATAACATAATGTAAAATAGGAACATGAACATATTGTTGCTTCTTTAACTCATATGAGTCTAAGAAACATACACTAAGCTCATGCTAAGTTGTATGAACATGATAAAGAATATATCTAGAATTTTTACCTAAGGTTTAATGGAAGGTTTGAAAAGAGATGAATGGGTTTTGTGTTTGCTATTTTCTTCTTGAAGTGTAGTGAATGGTAGAGAGTATTTTGGAGAGATTTGTTGGAGAGAGGTTTTGAGAGGAAATTTTAGTAGAGTTTTGTTATGTGAAATGAATGTGTGAAAAAAGGAAGGAGGAATGAGGTATTTATAGAATTTTTGGAGTGAATTTTTGATGTAAGAAAATAAATTGAAAAAGAATTAATATATAGAAAAGAGAGAGGAAGGGCCGGCGGTAATGGGAGGAGAAAAGAGAGTGATTTGATTAATTTTTGTATTTTTGTAATGAAAAGAAATAATATGTAAGGTTTGATGTGAATAAAGTTGTATTGGAAATGTAAAAAGTAAGAAAATAGGTATGTAGGTAGTAAGAAATATGTGTAAGAAAAAGTAGAGATAGTGAAATAGTAATGAATAGGAATAGTACTTTGAATAGTAGACTAGACATATAAAATACCGGTAGTAATAAAAATATGTGCAAACGAGCTATATCTGTTATTTTAGTTACCGAAAAATTCTAAAAATGGAATTTTTGAAATCCTTGTTTAATTACGAGTCTTTCGGTGTTATTGGAATATTTTTATTATTCCGAGCTCCAGGACATGCTTTTCAAGAACTGATCCCGATTGAGTCCGAATGACACTCGAAATTCACGAATCTGATCTTTTAATGTTACCCTATATTATTACGAACTATTATAAGTCATTAACTTAATTTCGTTGGGTTTGAAAACGCGGGATTGCCGGATGAAATTGTTTAATTGTCTTGACCTTTGTTGACTTTTGAAACTCCGGTTTGACTAAGGTTAGGGTTTAATCCAACTTTGCCCTAGAAATTAAGGAGTTTATATTAGGGATCAGATAGGTGTTCCTTCTCATGTTCGGGTTTTCGAATCGAATGATTATTGAACTTTCTATTTTTGTTTTTGAAGATTCTCTTATGAAATCCCATGATCGAAATTGATTAAGATTTGGTTTCAATTTGGTTCAGACTTTAGGGTTTCAATTCAGTATTCCAAAACCATTCTCGAAAAATTTGGGGGTTTACACATAATATAGCTCTCTGCAGTTGTTGGATGGAAGCAAGAGATAACGTATTTCAACATGTTAAACAAGGTGGTCCTAAACTTCTTGTTCTTCTTCTGCTCATTCTGGATGTTCTCCTTGATTTCCCTAATTTCTGCTCTCAACTACTCATAAGCATTAGCAACAGTAGTAGGATAGATGTAGAATTTCATGAACTTCCTCATCATCATCTGGATTAAACCTGTTTGCTATCTTAGATAGCCCCTAAGTCCTAAATGGTCTAGCAGAGATCTACTTGCATTTTATACCTTCATCCCCTTCAGGCAGTCGAAAGATTCCCATTCCCTTCAGCAATGCAGTGATGTATCCTCTACATAAAATTAGTTTAGTCCTGGTATCATCCACTTGCCTATAAATAAAATTAGTCACTTCCATCTTAAGGTCAATCTTGTGCTAGAAACCATGCTATAAAGTAAAACATGTCAAAGCTTGTGATTGGTCTTCTTACAGCTGATGGTATAGGCTATAATGTGATGAAGCAACTTATGCTCAACAGCTGTAAAAGTGGTAGCTAGAGATGTGGATGGTACAAAATCATCTTTTCTCGGGTGAATTATCTGAGGCCAAAAGGTTTTAGCATTCATACCTTCAGTCTAAGAGTTTGGCAGATCTACTACACCATCCTCATTATCATAGAATCCTAAGAAAACTCCAATCTACTTTAGTGCTGCAACATTAATCTCTCCAAAAGCCCGGAAGGTCAAAGTGGAATTAACCTACCTCTATCCATCTTCATTGTTGATAGGAACTTTATAGTGACACTCTTATAAGCTAGTTCCTTTAACTCAAATAGCTTGAACCAGGTTTTATCTTCCACAATTCGCTGGATTCTCTCTTACATCCCATAATCCTCCAGAAGCTCCTAGTTTAAGTATTGGTGATTCATGAAACTCATCTTCTGAAGCTTTTTCTTTATTTCCTTGGCATAGTCTTGGGTGGAGAGAAAATTTTGTGCTGAGTTCCCGAAGAGGATGCTTCATTAGTCTTTTGCTTTGGCTGAAGCTTTTTGGGGGCATTCCTACACAAATAGTTCATGTTAAATATGGAAGGAATACTTAATTCAATGATAACATAAGCAGCCATTGGAAATGTGTGCTTAACTAATGCCTATGTCTATCAACTAGTAGAATAGAACAATTAAAAGCTAGGAATTTAACAAGTTAAAATCAAGACATAAATCTATCTCAAGCCAAATCTACATCAGCTAGTCATATGCTTACATATTGATGCCTAAAACATGATATACCATGAAATTGTATAAACCATAACCATAAGCATGCGATCTATAAAGAATAAAGCATATAATTTGGATCATATTTCTTACACTTGCAATTAGAAATCAAGGCTGACGACCTAAGTTAGGCACCCTAGATTTTAACCAATGTGGGGAGACTTATTCAAAATATATGGGAGAGGGAAAAACATATGTTTAAGGTTGTGCATATACTCTGAAACATAGTAGAAGTATAACATTGCAAGTGATAGCAACAAATTTCTTTGAACTCATGTAAAATCAAATTTTTAGCAAGATCCCTACTCATGAAACCTAGTTTGTGACATTGATCAATCGGGGCACCATAAGTCAAAATTAACTACATATAATTAAGGTAATAGCAATTAATTGACTATAAATCACAAAAGTACTAAATTCTGAACCATGAACAATTTTGGTTATAAGCCTTAAACTTGACCACAATGTGATTTTGAGCGAATATTAAGCACAAATCATGTGTAATCCACATCTATACAAGTACAAGAACAATTTTCAATTTCAAACATTGGCAAATTAATCATTTCAAGAGCTTTCACAAAAATTTGAAAGAAAGGAAAGTAGAGAAACAAGAGAAGCGAGAGTGAGAGAGAGAGAGAGAGAGAATACTTACTTGCAAGAGCTTTTAGAAAAATTTGATCCTTGGGTGTGAGTTAGTGTGAGATAAAGAAGTGTGGATGTATGTGTGAGAGTGTAGGAGAAAATGAGAAGAGTGAAAGGGTCAAGGAGAAGGAAATAAGGAATAGAGACAGATAAACTTGATTTTAAGGCTCGTAACAAGACATACATTAGCCATTTGTATCTATACACCAGTGGCGGATCTAGGTTGCATTGGAATTAAAATTGATTGTAACAGACGAATGGCTGCCTAAAGGTTAGAGGTATATACTTGTAATTAGCCGATCTTTGGCTCAAGAGGGGCAACTTATAAACCTCTTAAGTTGCCTTTGTTACAAGGAAAAAAAATATAGAATAGGATAGACCGTCTAAAGGCTGGCGACCTAAATTTTATCAAGCTAACAAAAATTCTTTTTTTTTTTGTTTGTTTTTTTCAAGAATAAGAAAACATAGCCTTCATAAATAGGACTTACATCGACTTAAAACCAGCAGCTTAAATTTCTCATGAGCCGACCTTTGTGTAATGTCTCTCAAATGAAAGATTTTTTTTTTCTATCTTGAACATTTGCACTCTCCAATCAGTTTAAATTAGCCCCAAATAGAAGATTTAGTATTCTACAAAGTTAGAGTACTTACCTCGAATTCCTTGGAGCTTTGGTCAATATGAGCAACTTGCTTCCTTACTTTCACACACTCCCTTTTCTAGTAAAAGTAAGAACATTCCTAAGTTGCAATCTATACGAACAAAGTTATAAAAACTAGAATCACAATTAAGTGTGGACTGCCTCCCATGAAGCACCTAGTTTATAGTTGCTAGCCCCACTTTTCTGGTTTCTACAATGGATTTGCTAAATACACGATAGTGGCGCCACTATCAATGTTTTCCCCTTCATAATAATGCTTGAGAAGATGACCGTTTACTTTAAAAGTGCAGTTGTTTTCTGTTTTCAGCTCAATTGCACCATAGGGAAAAACATTAGCTATAACAAATGGTGTAAACCATCGAGATCTCAACTTACTTGGGAATAACTTTAGTTGAGAGTTATATAATATGACTTTTTGACTAGGTAAAAACCTCTTGCTTTAAGATGTGCCTATAGTGGTATTGCTTGGCTCGCTTCTTGTACATCCTAGCATTTTCATGTGCTTCCTCTCTCATCTTAGCTATTTGGTTCAGCTGGAGCTACCTCTTTTCACTTGCAGCTTGTAAGTCAAAGTTAAGGTATATTATGGCCCAGCATGCTTTGTGCTTAAGCTCTACCGATAGGTGACATGATTTACCATACATAATCTTGTATGGGGACATTCCTATAGAGGTTTTGAAAGCTATCCTATAAGCTTACAATGCATCATCAAGTTTTAAAGACCAATCTTTCCTAGAAGCATTGACCGTTTTCTCTAAGATACGCTTTATTTACCTATTGGACACCTAAACTTGTCCACAAGTCTATGGATGATAAGGGGTGGCAATTTTATGAGCAACTCCATATTTTGCTAACCATTTTTCAAACTGCTGATCGCAAAAATGCAATCCCTTATCACTTATAATGGCTCTAGGTACCCCAAATCTTGAAGATATGTTCTTTTTCAAAAATTTAACTACAACCCTGGCATCATTAGTCTGTAGAGCAACTGTTTCTACCCATTTTGACGCATAATCAACAACCCTAAGTATATATTTATTTGAAAAGATGAGGGAAAAGGACCCATAAAGTCTATTCCCTACCCATCAAAAACCTCAATTACAAGAATGCTATTTTGTGGTAATTCATGTCTCCTAGAAATATTGCTAGTCCTTTGGTATTGAGCACAAGACATAATATAATTCCTATAATCACTAAATAGTCTAAGCTAATAAAATCCATAAGATAAGATCTTAGCTACAGTTCTTTCTACATCAAAGTGGCCTCCTGCTTCCTTAAAATGACAGTGTTGTATTATGCTAAGTTGTTCAATTTCAAGCACACAACATCTAATTGCTTAGTCAACACAACATTTAAATAGATATGGTTTATCCTAAAAATAGTGTTTTACATCATGCAAAAGTTTCTTTTTCTATTGATATGGAAAACCATATGGTGTGATTTTGCTGACCAGGTAATTGACTATATTAGTATACCTACATAATCCTTAGATTTTTGTTACATGCAACTGTTCATTAGGAACTTTTCATTAATGGGTGGATCTAAACAATTAGATTCCAAACGTGATAAATGGTCAGCCACTAGATTTTTAGTTCCCTTTTTTTTTTTTTATCTTTAATTTCTAGTTCAAATTCTTGTAGTAGTGGAATCCAATGAATTAACTTAAGTTTAGCATCAGCCTTGTCACACCCTATAGGCTACCTTAATAGTAACAATACATCACGTAACTAACCGAAGCCTTTAAGAAATTACATGATTACTGTATAACTAATATGCCTCGAAGCATAGACAGATTTCACTGGATCGAAGGTTATTTAGATTAAGAAAGACATTGCATATATACAAGTCATATACGGAAACAATAACACAAGTCTCAAACTTCATATGAAGGATTACTATTTTACCTTCAAGGGCTTAACCTTAACCATAACGAACAAAGAAAGTAAAAGATAACACTCCTAAAACTTATGCTATTATAAATATTAACTTTAAGTCTTTATTACAAAAATAAGGTCTTCCTTCCAACATGGATACATAAGTCCTCAATCTATTCTACTACATACTTGGTCTTAGTCCTCGTCTTCTTGCTTAAATTCCTGTAAAACAATACTCTAAAGGAGCATGATCATAAAAATCTCAATGAACAAAAGAATCTCAACACCACATAACAAATCATACAATGTTTGATTAACATTCATATGATATGCAATAATTAAGCATACGTACAAACATAGTTTGAGTGACCATAACCCAAACTCATGAGGATTTACACCCTCCCTAGGGGATTGAAGAATCAATACTGTATTTTGCGCTTAGGAAATCCAAAGATCTAATGAAAGAGTGTTCATTTCAAACTTTGATGTCAACTTTTGTTTATAGACATATATACATACATATATATAACATATAACATTTCCTCTACTTCGCTTAGTTCTCACAATTTCCACTAAGTGTTATCGTTTCATACCAACCCTCATCAGGTGATGTACTTCAAGCCTACTTAGTTCTTGTAGAATTAATGACCCTATTGTAATCTTTACCGGATTCATTGGATTTATATAAGCATCACCACATAATTGAAACGATAATATGTGACGTAAATACCAAATATATGCAAGTATGCTATGTAGTGCAATGCATGACCAATTTATTTATCGATTAAATAAGGTTTAGATCAATTTATTAGGGGACCATCAAATTCTCAAACAATTCACCATGTTCATTCATCAATTAATATCAATCAATTGGTAATCACTTTGAATATTACAAGCTTATTCAATCAACAAATATACAACAAGCATGATTCCCCAATCCCCATACATGAATTCAATTTTTTATTATATTAGAATTATGTGCAACTATATTACAATCACATATAAGTGATAAGATTCAATTAATCACTCGTGCATTCTCTTCAATCATCGTAGTAATTAAACGGAAAGTCTAAATCTTGATCTAAGGCTCCTATAAGATAGAAAATATTGTATTAGTAGCTACTTAACAAGGAAAAGGAGGATTAAACAAGGTTTTAAAGCTTTAGGAGAATAAAACATAACTTAGAGACCATACACTCCAGGCCACACCCTATATCAAGGGGCGTATGGAGTAGGGTAAGGCATAGAAGCCACTACGCCCTGTATGGATACGTGTATGAGTAAAGTTAATGCTTAGAGGCTACTATGCCCCCGCCACGTCTTGTGGAGAGGGGCGTATCTACCTAAAATTACCCATAGAACTCTCCATGCCCTTTACCATGCCCTTGTATCAAAAAGCCAGCGAATACACTTATAAACTTCACACTTTAAACACATTTTACAAACTTCAAGGGTCTCATATCCATCAAATACATACTAGCATCATCATACAAGACTCACATTCGGCCTTTTTTACTTGCATACCTAACAACAATTAGTCCATCTCTACATCAAATTCAATCAACCATTCATAGCCTATATCATCCAAATTTTAGAACATAAACCACAACTCCTCATCTCTACTTTACATAACTAACAACAAAATTCATAACAACTCTATATATATCAACAACTAACAAAAACCCTAACTGATATGAACCCAACTGCTCTGATGCGATCTCCTTAACGTTTCTTGAAATAAAAATTGGATCTTTATCGTTAGGGTTTTCTGGTTGATAGGAAATTGCAAGATAAAATGGATATGGATGAAATCATCGCTCGATGGATTCCACGAACAATAATAACAAACTGGTTTGTGAATAAATTATAGATCGATAGGATCCACGATCCACAAAACACTTATGGCGTCAAATGAATCACAAGATTCAAATAACAGAGTTTGCCACAATTCTATATCACACAAGAATGGATAAGAACATAGATTAAAGAGGGCATTTAAACTCAATAATCAAAAACCACCAAAGGGTTTTTACAACACTCTGTCAAGAGTACTCACAAGGAGAAAATTAACATTTAAAATTGATCTTTTATTACCAACCAATGAGCCATATATAAATATAGGGTTTGTTTGGATTGGGTTTTTTTGGGCAGATACAGACACTTTTTCAAACTTTTTGCTAACAAATTATTTATCAAGAAATAGATATAGATAAAACAAAGTTGACAGTTCTCATCAAAAGATCAAATAGAACAAAAATAGATAAAATTTAGATGCAAATCAGATATATTTACACGTATCATTTTAAAAAAGATACAGATACAGATGAAATACAGACAATCCAAACAGACCCATAAGCTCAAAAGGAAAACTAAAAGACAAAATAAAACACCTAATAAAATACAATAAATATCCTTAAGAACATATTAAATATACCTAAAGATATAAAAAAGAAAACATATAAAAGAAACATAAGTTGAAAGCCTAAAAGTCACGTCGTTCCAGAATTAATGAACACTAGCAAAATATAAATGCAACACTAATGGCGTATTACAACCGGTGTTAGAATTTCGAAGCTGTGGACGTGAACGCCGGCCGTATGCTGGCGACATTCTATCCCTATGCCGGTGGCGTTGAACACCCAGTGGCCGATGTAAATTTCCTATTGCAAATTGACATTTGCTCCTTGATATCTTTCCTTTTTTTTTTTTTTTTTGCCTTGAAGCATGCTGATTTCTATCATTGCCTCCCGGTTTAAAAAGATTTGTCCTTGAATCTTGGGTCTTTAATTTCTGCACATCGGGATTAGGTTTGGAATTAGTCATCTTGCTTGTCCAAACAAACAAACTTTTCAAGCCTTTGGTCTTCTTAATATGCAACAACTTGGCTTGCTGCAATTCTTCAAAACTCATAGGCTTCAACTTGAATCTCTTGCCCTGGCACTAAATGGTGTATTCATTCTTGTACCTATCAAATAAAGTTCGAATATCATACTTCCATGGTCTTCCAAGAACTAGATGTATAGCATCCTTGGGTACTACATCACATAAAAGATCATCAGAATAATCACCAATTGAGATAGGAACACGAACCTGTTTGTGTACATGAATCGCTTCTGGTGATTTTACCAATGTAATGCATAGGGCTTCAGATGTTGCTCCAACTGTAATCCCAACTTTGAAACAATTCTAGCAGAAACAAGATTGTCACAACTGCCTTGTCTATCACAGTCAAACAAGTTTTCCCTTTCACCAAACTTTGAATATAAAACAAATTAGTTCTTTGATCCGAAATTGCTTTCTCCTGTTCAATCATCAATGCTTCACCCTGAATTGCATATTCCATGTCATCATCATCCTCTAACGGAGGCATAGAATGCTCACTCTCATGCTTCTCTTCATCACTCTCAATTTTATTATCTTTTATGACCATAACTCGCTTGTTAGGACATTGAGAAGCAATGTGTCCATACCCCAAACACTTGAAACACTTGATTGCTCTACTATTTTTTTTTGTTCAAGAGCTTTCTCTTCAACTGCTTTACCCTTGTTCTTGTCCTTTCCTTCCTCTTTCTTTTCCTCCTCATCAGATTTATGGTAAGAATGATATTTATGAGACCTCATGCGCTGTTGTCTTTCCACCCTACTAGCCAATTTGATTACATTCTTTAAAGACTGATATTGCTGAAACTTAACAACATTGGCTATATCCATCTTCAGCCTATTAATAAACCTGGCTATAGATTCAAAAATTGATTCTTTAATGTCATATCTAGCCATCAGGGTTTCAAATTGTTTAACATACTCTTCATCATTCCTTTTCCCTTGCCTTAGAGATTGCAAATCCATCAATAGTTCTTGTTTGTAATAATTGGGAACAAATCTGCACTTGATCATTCTCTTCATTAGTGCCCAAGAACGCACTTTTTCTTCAACTGCTCTGTGCCTTTCAGCCTGTAATTTGTCTCACCAAAGACTAGCATAATTAGAAAATGCTAGTGATGCCGTCTAAACTTTTGTGTGCTCATCTCATTCATAACAATCAAATAGTTTTTCTACTCTTGGCACCCAATCTAAGAACTCTTCTGGTTTACTATTTCCTGTGAAAGGTGGAATCTTTAATTTGATATTTTCTATGCCCTTTTTCCTTTCATCTCTACACTCACGTCTCCTATTCCTTCCACTATTACCGTCAGATTCTTCATTAGATTGCCTTCTATGGCTAGACCAGCTTTAACTTCTCCTATCTCTAACCTCTAATCTATCGAGAATTCGTCTAACATCATCGTACATCTGATTAACCCCTATTTGCAATTGTGTGAATTCCTGCCTCGTCACCACATCCCCTTCTCCATTATTTTATTATTCCTTCTAGCCCTAGGGTTATTTTCATTCACACTGTTACTACCACCTAAAGACATCTCCACAAACACCAACAACCAAAATACAATAGCAACCCAACAACAACAACCATAACAAAATTTTCCTAAAAGAAAAATAGAAGAAATGAAAATATTTTTTTTAATACCAACCTGAAATTAACTCGCGTCAAACAACAATTCTATGCAAACTTGTTGATGAACTCATATTTTACATATATTTTGTGGATAAAATTGATACAGATTTGATAGAAATCAAGTGGAATTTGTATTTATAAGTGTAAATTTTGTGAAATCAGGTCAACAAAGAAGTAATGAGCAAATTGCAAAACAATTGGTTGAAGATCAACATGTATGCTGGCTCAAAAGCATCCAACGCCGCCGGCGTAGAGGCTGTGTAGAACAATCACAGAACCCAATTTCTTAACGCAGTCATCAACACAGCCAGGGTAGAAGAAATTTGGAGCAAGCATTTGGAATAAGGAGTTACGCCGGCAAATTCTGCATTTACACAGCCGGTGTTGAGCCTGTGTACTTTGTCCACAGATTGCAAATCCTTAAGGCAGGCTCGAACGCAGCTAATGTAGGGTTTGATGAAGCAAGGAACGCCAGCCTTCTGGGATTCAACGCAACCAGCGTACGTTCCTGCATATAATCCTATAGGAAATTTTGAATGATGATCTACGCAGGCTAGATGTGAAGCAACACAGCTAGTGTTCATCAAGCGTAAGTTAAAGAGGCACTTTTCAAACAACGAACGCCGGCTAGATCCACATTTACGCAGGCGGCGTACATTTTGTAATTGCTAGCGTACATCGATGTTAGTTTGTATTCTTCACGCAATTTTGCTCTATTTAACAGTGTTTTTGAGAAAGCAAAAAAGAAGGAGAGACACAAAAATATTCAGAAATATTAGGAAACAAAATGTTCTTGTTTGTTTTTCTTTTAGGGCATTAAGACCCTAATGTTCTAGCAATTTAGAGTGGATTAGGGTTTAGCTACAATCAAGTGTTACCTACAATTGTGGGATTTTGGATTTGGAAATTCCTATTTCTGAAAGGAACCATTTTTAAGGTGTTTTCAATCTCTATTCTTTTATGTTTATGCTTGATTGTATATTGAGATGCATGTTGTCACTGTCAATTATGAATATGTATGAATGGATTCGATGATTTGATGCATGAATTGAATTAATATTAGTGTTGATTATTTGGGAATTTGATTATCTTTGTTTGTAATCTGTTTAGTTTATGCCTGATCAACATAGATTAGATAGAAAGGATTAAAGATACCTGAGAAGGATTCAATGATCCGCACAAGCAAAACTTAGGTTTTTGAATATGATTTGTCATAGAGATATGTAAATCTGTGATAGAACTTGAGAATTCATTAATCTTTATGCGGTTAGGGTTACAAATTTGGGTCACTTAACGGTGCTTGTTTTGTATTCTTAACTAGAATAGTAATTTTGGTGAGAGCAAAATGCTATTGACCTGAAATCATAGATAAGTTATCTTAATAGGATAGTTTATGCTATGAAAGATTTTGTTACATCGAGAGGTGAGCAATTCTTAGATAAATTTGATCAAATCCTAAGTAATCAATGTTATATATCAATTTAAAGCATGCGTCATTTCACATGAGAATAGAAATACATCATTCATATACCATTTGCATCTCCTAAACCTAAATCCCTCGTTATAGTTGCTGGAACATAAGGTTTTGGTTCTTGATAAATCATTTGAAGTCTAGTTTTTAATATAGATCAACATAGATTAATTACACATATGAAAAATCAATTGCTTAGATTAGGGTAAAAATTTAATTCCAGTAATTAGCCAATAGCTCCCTGTGGATACGACTTGGGCTTTCCAGAAAATACTGCTTTGTACCCGGTGATTTTGCTGACCGGTTAAGTAATCCATTCGTGTTTGAAAATTAAATTCTTTAGAATATTGAGAAGTGTGGTTTACTGCAGTTTCACCTGTGCTTGATACCAAACTGATACGAACCCGACTGCTCTGATGCCATCTCCTCAACATTTCTTGAAATAAAAATTGGATCTTTATCTTTAGGGTTTTCTGGTTGATAGGACATTGCAAGATAAAATGGATATAGATGAAATCGTCGCTCGATAGATTCCACGAACAATAATAACAAACTGGTTTGTGAATAAATTATAGATCGATAGGATCCACAATCTACGAAACACTTACGGCGTCAAATGAATCACAAGATTCAAATACCAGAGTTCGCCACAATTCATATCACACAAGAAATGATAAGAACATAGATTAAAGAGGAAATTTAAACTCAATAATAAAAAACAACCAAAGGGTTTTTACAACACTCTATCAAGAGTACTCACAAGGAGAAAATTAACATTCAAATCTGATCTTTGATTACAAACCAATGAGCCATATATAAATATAAGATCATAAGGAAACCTAAAAGACAAAATAAAACACCTAATAAAATACAATAAATATCCTTAAGAACATATTAAATATCCTTAAAGATATAAAAATAAAAACATATAAAAGAAACATAAGTTGGAAGCTCAAAAGTCACGCTGTTGTAGAATTAATGAATGCTGGCCAAATATAAATGCAACACTGGTGGCGTATTACGACCGATGTTAGAATTTTCGAAGTTGTGGACATGAACGTCGGCCATATGCCGGTGGCGTAGGCCTTAAGTCGACGGCGTTGAACGCCCAGTGGCTGATGTAAATCTCTTATCACAAACTGACATTTGCTCCTTGATATCTTTCCTTTTTTTCCGCCTTGACGCATGCTGATTTCTATCACTGACTGTAAACCCTTGAAAATTTCATAATTCTTAAAAATAATCCTAGAAGTCTAAAATCAAAATTCAAATCCCGGAAAAATTGACTCAAGATAAAAACCAAATTCTAAACCGAGTCAAAACACTGGAAACGAAACCCTAAAAAAAAATCGAATCAAGTTAAAACTTAATTCCAAATAAGATAAAGAACGAGCTTTCTAGATCTTGAGAAAACGAGAACCCTTGAAACAAAATATAAAGTTTAACTACCGGTATAATCAACATCCGTACGCTAATTAAATAATCTACCTAATTCCTAAACACGAATCGAAACGATAGATCTAAATACTGCTTAACAACGAAATGATAAAATCCTAAATCCTTCGGTAAAATTTTAGAATCACAATTTTCAATTTTCACCAAAAGTCAAACTGAGTCAACTCATAACCCTAGACTCGGTTAAACTATCCCGAGAACTAAAAACTATTAAATAACCACAAATAAAATAAGATAAACCATAGATGTCGAGCTAAAAATATAAATCGATCAAAACTAAAAAATTATACGATCTTACGAATATCTCGACGAAACCAGAAGTCAAACCGGAACCCTAAAGTCAACAAAACCCATAACGGACCTTAGTGTTTAAGATCCGGCAATCCCGCGTTTTCAAACCCTAGAAAACGAAATTAAGTTAATAGCCTAGAATAGTTCGTAATAATATAGGGTAACATAAAAATATTGGATTCACTAATTTCGAGTGTCCTTCGGACTCAAACGGGGGACAGTTCTCGAAAAGCGTGTCCCGGAGCTCGGAATATTAAAAATATTCTGTTTATACCAATAGACTCGTAAAAATATAAGGATCTCAAAAATATCAGTTTTAGAATTTTTCGGTAGCTAAAAATTACAGATATCACCTTATTACGTGTATTTTCATTACTACTGGTACTTTAATTGTCTAGTCTACTATTCATAGTACTTTTCTACTATTCATTATTATTTCACTATCTTTACTTTTACTTACAGCTACATATCTATTTTCTTACTTTTTTCATTTCCAATACAACTTTATTCACATCAACTTTACACATTACTTCTTTATTACACAAACAAATAAAATAAAAACAATTCCCCCTGGCGCCTCTTATCTCTCTTCCAAACAATTTATTTTTCTTTTTCAAATTATTTTATTACATCCAAAATTCACTCCAAAAATTCTATAAATACCCTATTCCTCTTTCATTCTTTCACACAATTCATTCTACTACCAAAACTCTCTCAAATTCACTACACAAATTCTCTCCATAAACTTTTCCTCTACCAAAACTCTCTTTCACCAAATATCCACAAGAATTTCTCTTCATGCAATACAACTACCATCTCTCCATAACCACATAACCATACATTCACTACCATCTTCATACCACACAAATACCTTAAGTAAATATTTCTTTTAACCATTTATCTATTCATGTCATGTAACCTAGCATGACTATGGTGTTGTTTTGAAACTCACATGAGTAATAAAAGCAACAACATGGTCATGTTTTGTTCTTGTACATAAGCTTTTTATTTTATTATGTTGTTACTATTATTGATATTATTTGCTTCTAATCTAACTTATATATAGTATTATGTATATTATGTATATATTTATTTAGAGCATATAAGCTCATTTGTTATTTATTTACTTCCAAGTTATGTAATTTATTTATTTTGTTATTAAGACTAGTCTTTCTAGTCTTAGACTTGTCCATATCAAGTAAAAATAATCTTTTGTTTATTTTCTTCAATCTTTCGGGACTAGTCATTCTTAGTCCCGGGATGCCTTGATAAAGCTAAGGCTCCAATACTTGATCGGGATACCTTGATGAAGTTAAGGTTCCCAATACTTGATATTTTATTTTCTTGCTTATTATTTATTTATAGCATTTTCTTAAGTTCTTATTACTTTATATGCTCATGATACTTGCATCTACATAATGTTAATATCTCAACTAATCTAAAAATAGAATTTTACTTTACTAAATAAACTCCAAGTTAGACTTTCGATTATATGATTTATCACGAAATCATGAAGTTATTATAAATAGAGTTTTCTCAATGTTTTCTTAAATAACAAAGATAGATTACCACGGAAACATAAGAAATAAATATTTTCTTTATATATTATGTTAACTTAAGCTTTAGTAAAATAATTTATTAATATTAAAATTTTTTACAAAAAGCTTAAGATTTAAACTCTTTTAAACTTCATAATAAAACTAAGAAAACAAACTAGTTTTCAAAGTTAAGACGTATTCAACCAATAAAATTACAAACCCACTTAGAAAGATAATGATTTTCAAATTTCTAAAAAGAAGGAACTCATTTTAAAAGAATATTAACAATAACGGATTTATCAATAAAGATGATTCTTTTCAAAAGAAATGAAAGAACAAGTTTTAGAAAGCAAAAGCTTATGAATATAAGAAGACAAGACTCATTTTCTAAAACCATCCTAAATACAAAATTATGAAAAGGTTTTCATCAACTTAATATACTTTTGATAAATTTGATTTTTAAAGTAAAACTTATGAAAAACTAAGGTTAAAAGAAAATTATTTGTCCTTGGAAAAAGAATGAAGAAAATAAAAATATACTCACTTATAACAACCTAGGAAATATAAAATTTCTTTAAGTACTTGAAAAGAAATTTTCAAAGTAAGGTTTAAATGAATTGTTTTATAAAATAAATTGTCGAGACACTACCATTAGGATTTTTGCATATAAAGTAAGCTTACCTATATGATCAAAGTGTTTGTCAAATATATATTTATATACATATATTGTTACAAAAAGATTTTCTTTAAAATAAAGTTGAGTTAGAAAACGGATTTGCAAAAGTTTGGTAATTTTCGTTTTAAATCTGAACCTAATGTTTTCAGAACCCAAATGACCTTGTATGACAAATATAAGCTTAGAAATAGATAGAACTTTTCGAATAGGTAGAAAATGGTATATTATATGTGAAATTCCGAGTTAAAATGAGCAAGTTATGGCTATTTTAAGTTGGAATTTCTTCTTATACGATTTTACCGCGATTTTAAGAAAAGTTTAGAATATCAAAGGATAGGAATTTCATGAAATATTTATCCCGGGTATTTCTTTTGTCTAGGTGACGAAGGACATGAGGATACCCTACCCGAGGATTACTATGACTAAGAAGATAGCAAAATGAACGAGTGAGTCATTCCTCCTAAATTCGTTATCTTGCTTGTGCTTATAAAGTAGTAGCATTAGTATACTAAGAAAAGATAAAAATGGATATATAATTGGGGAATTCGGGATTATGTGTATATATGTGATTCTATGTTTATGCATGAAATGAGAATTAAGAATATCGTAACTTCGAACTGCTTGTTTAAATAATTTTTGTTTACTTACTTGTATGATTGTTTATTGTTTGCTAAATTGATTGATCACCCCTAATAAACCTTAATAAGGTGTGGCTTAAGAAAACTAAAACGCTCACGTATAGCATCCATCGAGTCACATCTATTTCGGAAGGCTACTACTCCTACGCGTAGAGTTGGATTGGCTGTGATCGTGTGGTGCCACGGACCATTTCTTCCTAGAGAATCTAAATCGCTCGGGGAAAGCGACTCTAGGTTTGGAGCCGAGCCAACCGAGCGCTATGGGTGAGGACCTGGGGACTAGCAGTAGAAGGTCGAGGACCTTCAACCCCGATTCCCTAACCTTTGATACGGAGGTAAATCCGTTCTATATATGGTTTCCGTATAACTATATATATTTGCGTAACCATGTGATTGTTGCATTATTTGCATAGCATATGAGTAAAAATCTAAATGAACTTGTTTGATTATATGGTGCGAATGAAAATGAATATCTCACTAAGCTAGTTGTAGCTTATACCCCTATAGATTTTGTCAAAACAAGTATACTCATGGCTCAAATTGAAGATCACGACATTAAGGAAGTCATGGAAGGATGATTAAGCTTCTATGAAGGGAATGGAATCATAAGATGAAGTAATTTTGTAAGATTCTTTATATGTAATGACCTACATGATTAGTGATGTGTATTTATTTAAAGATAATAGAGGGATATGCCCCTAAGAATTGAAATGCAATATGTATGTTTTACGATAAGTATTCTCTTTGCCTTGTTACTTATTTATTATCAATATAAATTGCGCTACTCTGATGCGTTCCCTTGGTTGTAATGTACGCCTTGTACATAATATGGAAGCCTTTGCGTGACTAAAGAAGTCATTCCTAGGCTTTAGTATTGTGTACGGCGGACTGCCATGTTTAGGGTACTCCTCGAGGGGTGACACTGACCTACACTTATTCTTTTTTCTTTTTGGCCATTCTAGCCTACACTTATTCATGAAACATAATTAACAAAGCAAAAGAGTAAAAGCAACTTACATAAATGAGTCTCATCTTGATGATATGTGTGTAGCTTGAATTTCTTGTTGACTAGAGAGGAGAAATTAAAAGAGAAATGTGGGGTGTGTGCGAGTGCTATTCTGTCCAAATTTTTTATGTTTATCCTATATATATTATATATATATATAACAAACTTGTTGACTTTCATGGCATTTTGAAAGTTATTGTGTGCGTGTGGTTGCATGGTAGGTAAAATGGGGTTTAAAGCTTAAATTAGAAAAAATTAAACTTAGTTTTGGTATTAAAAAGAGTTTGGTTTAATGCACATACTAACTTCTACATATCTACTACATTAGAATAAACAATTACTTGAAATTAAAACAAGGCTTGACAAATTTAGTTTATTAATACTCTTTTAATTTGAAAGTTTCTTATGAGGATTTATATAGTTTCTTTATGAATTAGAGGTTAGGTTTTTTTTTTTTTTTTTTGAAATGAAAAATCAATAAAGAAGAAGGAAACAAAATATTTGATGATTCATTTGAAATGACTCAATTAAAATTTTAAGTTTTTATACCTACTAAAGCCATTGGTCAAAAATTACTATAGTTAAATTTAATCGACATACTATCATACAATTTATATAAAAACTTTATTGATTTTTAATTCTACTCTCTAGATTTACATATAAAAAGTTGGGGGTTACAAGCCTTAGCAAACAAATCTTTACGAGCAGCATGGTTTGTATATACTATGATCTTAAAACTTATCAGATAAGGCTAAAACTTGTCACAAGCAAATATAACTGCCAAAAGCTCTTTTTTTTTGTTGTAGCATAGTTTCTTTAGGCCTCATTCAAGGTTATAATAGCATAGTATATTACATGAAATAACTTACCTCTCCTTTTCCCAAGTATCGCTCCTATAGCATAGGCATCACACATCAGCTTGAATAGAAGCTCCTAATCAGGTGCAACGGTCACTGGTGTAGAAGTGAGCTTCTCCTTTAATAAATTGAATGTCTGCAACCAATTTTGATAAAAAAAAGCATAATATTAAATTACAAAGAGGTCTGGAGATTTTAGAAAAGCCCCTGATAAATCTCCTGTAGAAGCTAAGATGTCCTAGGAAGCTCCTGACTCCTTTTACTGAAGTAGGTGGTGGCAACTTCTCTATTATCTCCACTTTTGCCCTATTAACTTCAATCCTTTTCTCTGACACTTTGTGCCCTAAGATTATTCCCTCTCTTACCATAAAATGGCATTTCTCCTAATTCAAAAGCATATTGGTCTCCTTACATCTTTTAAGCATATAGCCTAAATTAGTCAGACATGATTCAAATGACTTCCTAAAAACAGAAAAGTCATCCATAAATATTTCAATAAAATCCTCTAACATGTTAGAAAATATAGACATCATGCACCTCTAGAAAGTGGCAGGTGCACTATAGAGACCAAAGGGCATTCTCTTAAAGGCAAAAGTGCCATAGGGATAAGTAAAGGTGGTTTTGTCTTGGTCCTTGGGTGCTATATGAATCTGATTATAACCAGGATAACAATATAGAAAATAGTAATAGTCATACCTTGCAAGTTTTTCTAGCATATGATTTATGAAGGGGAGGGGGAAATGGTTTTTATGGGTAGCATCATTCATTTTCCTCTAGTTTGTACAAACTCTCCACCTAGTCACAGTACGAGTCGAGATTAACTCATTGGCCTCGTTTTTAACCATAGTTATAATACCTTTTTTAGGCACTACTTAGACAAGACTAACCCATTTACTATCTAAGATAGGATAGATAATACCTACATCCAGCAGTTTAAGCACTTCTTTCTTTACTATCTCCTTGAGAGTTGGGTTTAGTTGTCGCTGTGGTTGTATTGTGGGTTTGCACTTAGCTCCAGAAATATCCTGTGGGTGTAAATCAAAGAACTAATTCTCTTAATATCAGCAATGGTTCACTCGATGGCCTCTTTATGCTCTCTCAGAGCGTCTAGGAGCTATTGTTCCAAATCTCCTGTTAAAGAAGAGGAGATGATTATAAGTAAAGTATCATCTGTTCCAAATAAGCATATTTTAAATGACTAGGTAAGGGTTTAAGTTCTAGCATTAGGGGTTATGTCAAAGATAGCACTGGTATCTTCTCACTAGTGCTTAGCTCCTCATAATATCGAGTTTTAATCTTTGATACCTGCTGCACAATGTCTTCCTTTGGCTCATCATCATCACTTCAATCATCCAGGTCCTTCAGAACTAATTCCATGGTATCTAATCCTGATTTCTCTTCCACGGACTCACAAGTAAGCTCATCAATAACATTGATAACATAACAGCATTTGCAATCATCAAATTTCTTTATGGCCTCATAAATATTAAAAGTTATTTGTCCATTCATAACTCTTAAGGTAAGCTTACCTTGTTTTACATCTATTAATGCGTTACTTGTCGCAAGAAACAGTCTGCTAATGATCATGGGTACCTCTCTATCCTCCTCCATTTTTAGGACTATAAAGTCAACTAGAAAGATGAATTTGTCTACCTTCACTAGGACATTCTCCACAATATCCTTTGGTTATTTGACACTCTTATCAGCAAGTTGTAAGGTGACATGAGTCTCCTTGCAGTCTCCACGTCCTAGTTTCTTGAAAATTAATAAAGGAATTATATTTATTCTTGCACCTAATTCAATAAGAACTTTGTCAAAATGAAAATTTCCTATAGTGTAAGGAAAAGTAAAACTCCCCTGATCTCTTTGTTTCTTTGGCAGGCTGGATAAGTTTTTCTGTAGGATCATAGAGCACTCCCCTGTAAGTGTAAACCCCGAGTTTTTTCATAAGTTAAGCTTAAAGGAATAGATTTAAAATCAATGAAGTTCTAATATAAAAATTGGAATGAATGTTATAGTTATTAGATTTAAGTATAATAACATGTATGAAATAAGATACATAAGAATAATGATTCAAAAAAATTCATTTAAATCTTTTTAACGATGCAAATTAATTTAATTGCTTTTGAATTTCTCATTAGCTAAGTCTATAGAGAATTAAAATTTCAAGCAACTCATTTCAAGTTATTTAACAATTTCAAACTTCTTTAGAAAATTAGATTTCTAAAAACTTATCTCTTAATTGCAAGGAATTTCAATATAGATTTTTATAGCAGAAATCCTATTTTAAAGAAATTTATGAACTAAATTGATCAAACCTTGCAATAATTATAATTTGTTGAAATTTTGATGCATTAGATTTTAGCAACCCTATTTTTATGCATGAAGATCAAGCTCAAAATTCTTTCTTGCCAGTTAAGCCCCTTTATTTCACCTTAAGAGCCATACACTTGCACACACACAATGGATTTCACTATGCCCCCAAAGTCAACATTGCCTTATCTCATTATATAACAATATTTATCAAACAAATTATTAGAAACTTCTTCTTCTTCTTCTTCTTTTGTTCCCAATAGACGCCCCTTCCATACATACATGCATGTATATCTTCTTTTTCATTTTCTCCTCTAAAATTATTCAAGAACTCAAGTTAATTTCCATCATCAAGTCAAAGCCAATCTAGGTATAGCTTCTCTTTTGCTTTGTTAATTTTTGTAAAAATGAGTAAGTGTAGTTTATGCTCATGTTGGGTAATGTTGTATTTATGGTTGTTAAAGTCTTTGATCTTAGCCAAGAGAAGTTGGATGATGAAACTGATGATTTGAGTTGTAAACAATGGAGTTATTGGCCTTTTGTTGGAAGGATATATGAATCATGTATGTGAAGGATGAAGTGTATTTGATAAAGTTAAGGTCTAAACATGTTTGGGAAGTGAAATTTTTGTAGTTTGGAAATACAAGTGGAGTTTGATGCATCGCGGGCGTGACAAAAGACGTAGTAGCCTCGGGTGATTGAATTTTGGCTCATCATAGGCGTGGTAAGGCCCTTGATAGTCTCGGATCATGAGTTTTAGACTCATTACGGGTGTGATGAAGCCCGTGATGGTCTTGGCTACTTTGCGCCAATTAAATCATCCTTCATCACAGGCGTTATGGTGACCATGATGGTCATTATGGCCTTGATCACGGCCGTGATGGTTCCCCTGTTTTGCAATTCAAAAAATAAATAAATAAATAATATCATATTGTGCGTGAATATTTTCTTTTGTTAAGATCTTTTATAGAATATTGCTTAAGTTAGATCATAGAAAATAGCTTAAGGTTTATTTACCAAGTTATGCTTAGTAGTTTTTGTTTGTTATTTACGAGATCTACCAATCAAGACTTGAACTTTCCATTTGGTTACTAGGACGATTAGCTACTATGCACAGGCAAGTAATCGAATTTTCTCACTTTGTTTTTGATTGTGAAGTAGTTGGACATTATCTTAAATGTAATCGAAATTGCATAAATGCTTAGGGATTAGGACTTTGCATGTTATATGTTGTAAGAATGAGTGATGAACTCTTATATTCAAAGTGATAACTCATTGGTTGATAATGATTGTGTAGTTTAGATTGATGAGTGTTTGAAATTGAAATGATCACTAAGTAATATAGAATAAAGCTATTTGGATGTTAACTTGAAATTGAAATATCACTGAGTAATATAGAATAAAGCTTATTGGACCTTAAATTTAAACAGTTATGGAAAACTTAAATAGTTATGGATCTATTTTATAGTTTCTATTATGTATTTATAACCCTAATAGTTTATCTTTAATTTATCATTTTTATTCTACACATACTATAAATTACTAACTTTTTAGCGCATTTGAAAGTTAAGGCTATTTATACTTGCATTCTAGGTTTTTTATTCCGATTATGAAATCTTATCTTTGATATCTTTTAATATCTAGAAATTTTTCTATTTAGGATTTTAGGTCATGAATAAACTTATAATATTCTAAAGTTTCTAATTAGGGTTTTTATCGGGTTCTAAATCCAATATCTATGGTGTATTATTATTATTATTATTATTATTATTATTATTATTATTCTTTTTTTAGATTTAAAAATTCTCGGGGTTTATAGTTTTAGTTTAATGAAGGTGGCTTGGTTTGGTGGTTTAGTTCTGCGGGATTTATGAAAGGGGTGTTTTAGGGTTGTTGTTAGCGGACCAATTTGGTGGACGTCACGATTGTAGGGATGTTAGGGTAGAGAGAGAAAGGGAGTTGAGAGTGAAAGAGCGAGAGAGGATGACAAGTCGAGTCTAAAGGTGAAGTTAGAAGAAGGGCCAAGGGTCTTATTTTTGAGAGAGTGAGTGATAAAGAAAAGTAGAAGGTCAGAAAGAAGGAGAGTTCACCTCTCTTTTTTTTTTTCACCTTTTTAAGCTGGGTTCAGAGGGGATGGCTGACTGAAGAGTTGGGGAAGATGACATGTGTGTGGCATGCATGCATGTGGATCGGCTTCTAATGCATGCATTGCATACGTTAAAGAAATTACCCGCGTGCTCTCATGGGCTGAGCGATAGGACCCAAGGAGTTTGGTTCAATTATATTGGGATGACTTAAAGAGATTTGGCTTGGTGGGCTTAGAGTAAGGATCGTTGAACTGATCCGTCGCATTCAACCTTTCTCAAGTAGGCTCATGCACGCAAGAGATAACTATCGACTTTGGCCCATGAGGAGCTCATCAAGATAACTATGAATTGAGCTTACTCCATCTCATCCATCAATTACTAAGGTGATCTGATGGTTGTTGTCCATGCCAAGTGCTCATAAATACTCAATCACTCCTCCTTATTTCTAACTTTTGAAGAGAGAAGACAAACAGTATTCTACAGAGGAGGTTCTGTTCAGAAAGATCAAACAAGGTAAATCAAGCAATTTCTACCTTAACTATTCAAGAACTGTAAAGTTGACAAGTGCGAGATCCACTCAAGCTTCTTTACCTGTTATTTGTGCATTTGAAATAATCAGACTGTCTGTTCCTTCTTCCTTATCATTCTCTACATTTTGGTGAATCCACTGAGGAAAATTCATAGTGGCTTCGTTTATCAAGAGTGGCGGGATATTTTTTTTTTTGGGAAGACTGTGTTGTGTCCGCATGCAGGAAGTGGGATAGCTGTCATCGGACATTCGATCATGCACGTCCGTTATAATTCATTTCGATTGAAGTCTTCTACCATCTGGAACATATTAATATTGTTTACGACCATTAAAGAAACTTGGTAACATCAAACTATATGAGAGAGAGAAGAAGAAGAAAATTTCGATAAAGAATAATCAGCGCTGATTGTCGAAGTATTTAGAGTTCTTGAATGGGAGAACCCGATCACTGTTGGTTGGTACAAGACTGAAGGAGGGATGATCAAGGAATCGCTTACTGTCTAATGAATGTGGCAATCTGGTTCTGGGTTTGATGGACAAAGCTGTTTAAGCCGCATGTTGGACAAGGTGTAGCTTATTGATCTCCTATGGTTGAGTTAGACGTTGTGGTGTCGATCTTTGGCTTTTATGAGAACTGTATGGCTATGAAGCTGGTTCGTATGGTCTCGCCATTTGTGGATGATTTGAAAAATTGAACAAGGTATGTTTGATGTGGTGTAGTAGCAGAACTTTTCCACGATTAATTTTATGGTTGGAAGTCCAATTTGGTCTCGCTGTTTGGAGTTGAAACTGAGCAGAGATGTTTCAGACGGATGAAAATTCTTGAGCTGTGAGTAAAAAATCCTTGAGTTTATTAAAAAAAAAAAAGTGAATAAAGTAAGGATTATACCTGCTACTAAAACGCTTGCAAGAGATGGAAGAGGAAAGTTGATGGTGCAATTTATATATAGACAAATATATGTGATTCCGTTAAGTGGAGGTAAATATTGGATTGTAGTTATGATTTGGCATACCCAAACAATTCTTGTGATATCTCTAAAGAAGATACAACGATGACAAATAATTTCAGTGTGATGAATTAACGATTTGATTGATTTTCAGCTTTGCTAAATATGTGTGATGACAATATGCACAGATAAAGATAGAAAAGAATTAAAAAACAAAAAAGAGGAGATGGGTATTCTACATCGTGTTTGGCAAAGGTCGAGTCCAGAGTCCGGACCCCTTTTAGCACAGTAGTTGTCGTCTTCAAGTTGATTTTGTATGATTCTCAAGATGGCAATTCGAGATGGCTGATCCAAAGGATGAGGACAGCTACATTCTGCATTGGTCTCGCAATTATTGCCTTGACTTCCCACTAGGATTCCATTATCTGCATGTGGCAACTGCTTTCATGTGCCGTCATGAAGCACCACCTCCACTGTAGATCGACAAATGTGCCAGTTTCTCGTCTAAAGTAACTCCACTACTTCACCAACTGGGTTGGTTGTCCTCCTCGCAGCTTCAAACAAAAGAGACATGAATAGAACTGAACACAAGTCAAAAGATTAGTGTCCTGTGCATTAGTCATAAGAATTCATGATTGCAATAAGTGACTAGGATGGATAGGATTAGGGGATTACAAAGTCTTCTGCTATTGGACATGGCGGAAATTCTTGATGTGAGAGCTGCACGACCATAGTACTTCACGACGAAAAAGGGTGGCATGCCCTTGAAATTGGTGGTTTACCCATTGCAAGGATTGTCTGAGCATGCAGGGCTCCTCACACCGTTGCTTGAGAGCTCGACACCCATGATAAACTCATTTTAAAAAATTGTATCCAGAGTAGTCCTACTATTTTGGCATTGTTTTCAAATTGTGCGTTTCCTCATATCAAATTCATTTCGAAGCATATTGAGATGGGGGTACAAAGTTGCATATAAAACCGATCTAATCGAATCAAATTGGATTATATATATATAAGATGACTTACTCCTACACTTGGTCTTGATATCATGATGATGCAGCGGAATAAAAAGAAAACAATCGCAAGACGTTGATTCGCGCATGAATACCCGGCTTGTGATCTTTAAATATCTATTGATTCTGAGAATATCTAGATATTTGGCATCAAAAGTCGAAATCTACACAAGATTACGAATTTTGGGCTAAAGAGAGAACACTCTCAAAGAAAATTCATTCAAAATAACATATTCTGCCTCATATGCCATAAGGCTTACATATATATAGGCAAGCTTGAAAGTTGCCATAATCGAAAAAGGACTAAAACCTATTAAATAATATTAAATAGCATTTAAAAGGAAAAACTAAAATTGACATCCTATTAAAAGACGTTAAATCCTATGAAACTGACATCCTATTAAAAGACATTAAATCCTATTAAAAATCATACTAAATGATACTAAAAATTATTCTTTAGAAATATTAAATGATATTCTAAAGGCATTGACCACATTATTAATTACGAATTTGAGAAATCCAAAAGACATGTAAAGTATGCCGCTCACGGATAGTGTAAAATTAAAGGCCGGTGGCATATGTTGCAGACATAGGATTTTCCGTCTCTTCATCATATGCTGCATCACATGACCATATGCCAATTGTGATGGGATAAACCTCACGCTTGTATTGTCGATGCAAGGACACTATGACACGAAGTCATGCTTTATTTTGATAGTTCATGATACCTGTGACAATGGAGCTGACCGAGAAATTTTCCAAAAAATTAAAGTATTCAATTGCGAGTGCTAATAAAAAAAAAAAAAGAAAAAAGATAGTTTGCAATTTCTTTGGCAATTGGCTATCCTGCTATCATAACGAGATTCAAGAGCATGTGAAAAGTTATATGTTCATGACACCGTTATCAAATGGTTTCATGGTATGATGTAGATACCTAATAATTTTATAGGGCCAAGATCATTTAGATAATATAAGGTGATGCATGCAGCTAGGTTAGTGCTGCAAGTTCATGCACTATAGTATAACTATATATACAATGGAGTTAGTTGCAGTGCTGGTGCTTGACTTTTTACTCAATGGTTCATTTACAACAAATAAAGTTTTCAATTTTATAAGAGCACTTGGTAGCATCATGCGTTGAGTATTGATCAATCTATGCATAAGCAATGCCCAACAATACTTGAACTCTATCCAAGAAATTTTTGCCAGGGGGCAAAATGTAATGGGGTTTTAAAATATAATTATTATTATTTATATTTATTTGAGCTTGACTCATGGGCTGAGTGATAGGGTCCAGTGAGTCCGATTCAATTATATTGGAATGGCTTGGGGAGATTTGACTTGGTGGGCTCGGAACACAGATTGTTGGATTGGTCGCTACATCAAACTTTTTTTAAGCATGCTCATATACACCGGAGATAACTATTAGCCTTGGCCCATGAGGAGCTCATTCAAGTTAACCATGAATTGAGCTTACTCTATCTCATCCGTCAATCACTAAGGTGATTTGATGGTTATCATTCATGCCAAGTGCTTATAAATATTCAATTACTTTTCCTTATTTTGAACTTTTGGAGAGAGAAGACAAACATCGTTCTACATAGGAGGTTCTGCTCAGAAAGATCAAACAAGAAAACTCAAGCAATTTCTATCCCAACTGCTTAAGAACTGTAAGGTTGACGCGCGAGGTTCAATCAAGCTCCTTTACTTATCACTTGTGCATTTGGGACACTGAGATTGTATGTTCCTCCTCCCTTGTCATTCTTTCCAAGCCATCCCATCATCAAGTGTGATTTCGTCAGCAGCACTCCGAAGTCATGTACCAAATGTGAGATTCACATGACGCGTGCATGATTATTATCGGCAAGAACCCTATGTCTACACAATGTTTTGTATTTTCATGACTTAATTTTCATTATACTTTTCTATTTTTGAAGTTTTTTTTTAATTTTTTTCCATTAAAAATGGGGTATCAACATGCGTTAGAATGAGAAATATGTTAGATTATATTCCATAACAATCTAACTTAAATTATTGATAGACATAGAGATTTGCACTATGATTTGGTTAAAAAGCATTGATTAATTGTTAATATTTTATTTACCTAGTCTAGAGATATAAAGGCTAGATTGGTTTCATTTCTTTTCTTTTTCCTTTTTTCTTTTTAATTTTTGGTTGACTGGAATAATATTCGAGTTGAGAGAAATAGATAACCATACTTAATCGTTAAAACCTAAACCGGCCGAGAAATCATCTAATCAAATTTGGTATAAACCAATAGTATGGTTGGGTTGTTGACATCAACCGCAATATTCAATTTCCTTTTGGTTCTTGATTTTATACATTTTTGGTGTTGCATATTCTAGGGTTTAAATTATTTGGGTTAATTGTAGATGCTAAAATCAGCCTTATTAGTATAAAAATTTTAGCAGTGTAAAAGATATTTTATTCCAAAATATCATATTTCATGTTAACCAGTTTTAGTCAGTAAACAGAAAAATCTCATAATGGAACCCTTCGAATGTTAAAAACACATTTTTTGTTATTGCTTCAAACGTTATCAATATTTATCGACTATATCGGACTTTGCTATCTAAGAAACCATTATGAAGAATGGTTCATGCTTTTTATCTCATAAACACCAAGAAATGGAGTATTAACCGATCCAATCCATAATTTCCCATCTCTTTCTTCAACTTCACTTATAGACTTGAAATTCCTTCCAACTTCATCATACAACACATCTACCAAATCACCTTCCCCATTCAACCTTACGGCCATTCCTCTCCCTCTCCATTGTGCATAAATTGTATGCACTTTCATGATATCCACAGGAAGTTTAAGCAGGAAACTCCCAATCCATGGATATGATAGCATCAGTTTAACAATTTTTTCTCTCTTTGTGTAAATTCCTACCCAATAGCCTCCTCTCGGGCTTCTCTTGATATTATCAGGAAATCCAGGGAGTTGAGCAAAAACTTCTACAGTTCCCCTTTTTTCTTTCTTCAGCCAATATCTTAAAATCCTACAATTTGTTGTCTCTGAAATCAAAAGGAAGTCGCCATTTGGGCTCAATAAAACCCCATTTGGAAACATGAGATTATTGAGAAGTAGGGTTGTTTGGTTGCTTTTAGGGTTGTATTTCATAAGCCTTCCACTTCGATCTCCGCTTAGTATCAAGGAAAGGTAGTTCCTGCAAATAATATTTTTCATTTGGTATTTCAGGAAAAGACATTTTTGTGGTAAATAACATTGATCGTCTCTGCCAAGTGCCAAATTATGATTGTTAAACATTTACTGATTTTACGATCATGTGGTGGAGCCAATGGAGGGTGGATATTTGATATATAAAATAAAATTGCATAAACTTGATATGTGTTTTCCAACTTTTTATAAACACTAAACATGAGTTTTATTTTTCATTAAATAGATGATTTATGTTTTTGTTAATATTTGGTAATATTTAGGTGCAGATGTCATATTTTGATAGGTAAAATTTAAAAATTAATATTAATAAAAATACTTAATTAAACAATTTTAAAAAAAAGAGAAAAATAAATGAAATAAAAAAAGAGTAAACCAAAGCCTTACGTCCGGGGGTCACCAATAGGGGTTAAATGGTCTAACCCTAAGCCTAAGGCCAACTTAAAATTTTAAAGTTTAAGTTGAACTAAGTTATAAATTTTAAACTCAAGTCTAGCTTGTTGTGGGATTGCTCAAATTTGAGTTAGACTATTAGGTTTATTTAAACTTGCTTCATTAAAAAATATTTTTAATTACATTTAAAACAATATTAATATTTAAAATTGACTTGAACTTGATTAACATTCAAGCTTCATAATATTTGTGAACTAATTAAACTAAATATTATGAAGTCCAAGTTTGGTTTAATAATTTAAGTAATTTGAAGTTCTCTTCAACTTTACCATTCTCAAATTGAATTCGAATGATTGTGAATCTTTGCATCTCTAATCATTGGTCACTTTCAATTATTTGGATTTTGAATGATATTTAATATTTATGAACTAATTAAGCTAAATATTCTGAAATCGAAGTTTGGCTCAATAATTTAAGTAATTTGAAGTTCTCTTCAACTTTACCATTCTCAGTAAATTGAATTCGAGTAGTTGTGAATCTTTGCATCCCTAATCATTAGTCACTTTCAATTGTTTGGATTTTGAATGATATTTCTTCCTATTTTTTTAATTTTGAGAGTGGCATGACGCACATTACATCAGAGTTTGATTTATCTCTTTCTTTTCTCAATATTTTTTGGCATTTTCTATAATTTTATTTTAATTAATTTAATTATATATTGATATTATTAAAATAAGTGAATCAAAATTTCTACATGATAATCAATATTGATAATAAAAAATATAAAAATGGAAAAAAACTACCCTTTTCTAAAAGGTTTAAAATACATACCGCCTTTGTTTAATTCTATTTAGTGGACATAGGTATCAAATAACAGATCGTCTTTATAAACTTTATAATAATTACACCGGTGTCTCCAATTTTTTAATTATGCACCCAACCCGATCCTTTGTGACATGACATAATATCCCTAAAATTTTAGAACCTTTCATATACATTTATATTTTGCCAGCCACTTTTATAATACGCTCAATAAATGTTAGAAAAGTTAAAGTTTACAATTGCAAAAATCGAAGCGATGGTATTTTCCGAAGTTTTTAAGAGTGAATAGTCACTATATAAAATGTGAAATAGAATTATAAAATTGAAATAGAATTTTGGAAGTAAACTACTAAAATATTACATAAACTTACATACATAAATTAAAGAAAAGATATGTTAAATAAAAAATAACTGTCTCTTTTTAATCAAAACTATGTTATTTGAAATGATCTCTAATGTTATTTTCCTGAAGTTTCCTAGAATTATTCCCCTTAAATACCGTTATATATAATCAACGATGGAGACTGCATAATAGAATATAATATCAAAACAATCTAATAGTTATATTTCAAGAATCTAGATTGTTTTAACTATTAATTTGTACTTTAGAAAAAAGTAATTTATGTTTATTAGGTCTTTTTAGATTGTATTTTTTGGTTCCCCTTCTTTCACTGATATCTTATTTATATCTATTATATACTTAATTCAGACCTATATGAAAATTAATGATTATATATGTATACATATATATTTTTTTCTTTTTTAAACTTGATGTTTGGATAAATGATCTTTTTCACATCCTATCATATTTATGGTAAGGATGAAGGTTGACAAGCGAGAGTTGAGAAATAGAAATTAACATACTTAAGGAAAACGATTTTTAAAGATATAAATGATCAATTAAAAAAGGGAAAACTCAACTTTTATTTTTTTTTTTTAAATCTATACAAAGTCAATGGTAAATAAGTTTAACCTTACAGGAATTTGTTGGATATTTAATTTTATGACTAGAAGAGCTAATTTTTTCTTCTTTTTAATATCCTATTTTAGCAAATATGTAATTTAAAGAAAAAGTATAATGTTATACTAAAAAGGTGACCCAAAAAAGAAAAAAAAAAAGACAACTCAAAATATCCTTTTAAAAGAGAAAAAAGGAATTTTTGGATGCACATATCCGTTGATCTTCTAAAATACATAATAAAAATAAAGTGAATGGGAAAATACGCAAGGTTGTCATAGAGTAAATTCTTCACAATTAGAAACTTATAAAAGTAATCCCTACAAATTTGGATTAAGGAAAAAAATAATCATCTTTTTAAAAAAATTACACAAATCTATCAAATGAAAAAATAATCCCAAGAGTAGGCAAGTTGAACTCGTTTCTTTAAGAGACGAGATCATTAGTGGCCAGTCTCGTCTTTTCAAGAGACGAGATTGAAGATGACTTGATTCGACCTCATCTCTTCAAAAGACTTGTTCAACTTGCCTATTCTTTGGATTATTTTTATCCTAGTAGCATTTTTGTAAATTAAAAAAACAATATTAATTTCCATTTCCCTACAAATGTTATTATGATTAGTTTCTTTTCTTCTCTTTTTTTTTTTTAATTCCACGTGATAGTAATATTATATCCATGCAAGCTATGTGGGTTCGTTTAGATACGAAAGTAAAATAAATTTAATGAAATGATATTAAGGAAATGGAATGGAGAACAATCAACATTACCTCCTTTGATATTGTGAGCTGCTATCTGTAAAGTAAATGTCCCCACTTTGTGAATCGATATCCAAACTATTGGTAAATCCGAGTGGAATGCCTTCCACTTGGGTTGCAATTTTATGGGCTAATCCACCCCCTTGTCCCACATTAAGAAGGCCCAGATATGGATCGGCTACGCCCAGCTCACCTGTTAACTTGCTGAAGCACAACCCCAATGGACGTCCACATATGTGCTCCATCTCTAAATGGTCTCTTGGACTGTCACACTTTTCTCTGTCCATCCAAGTGAAAAATGTGTTTGTTCTCTTTATGGAGCATAAAGCCTTGGTTTTGAAATGTAGAAGTACATAGGTAGGTAAGGGTATAATTTAAGGTTGATGAGTCAAGTTAAAATAGTATAATATTCAACTTAAGTTCAGTTTCTCAAAATTTTTTTCGAATTTGACTTAAAGTAATATTATATAATCTTGAGTTCTACTTAATTAAACTTAAGTTATGAATATATATTTTTAATTCTAATTAAAATAAAATTAATATATATATATTTTTTATTCGATTATTAGTTATACTCAACTCGAGATCAAAAGAGTTCAATTAGGCTTGTAAGCTAATTGAGTTAAATATATATGACGACTAAATAATACTCTAATCAAATTCAAATAAATATTCGAGTTAAGCTTGAATAATTTGTGAATTGACTTGATTCATTTGCATCCTTAGACCACATTACAAGAGACTTTTAGGATCATTGGTAATTTGTGTTAAAAGGATTGTGGTTTGCATTCGCTTTCAAATGATTTTATATTTCTAAATTCTAACTACTACAACCATAATATGATATGTTGATTGATTTTGTGCAAAATCTAAACTCTTAATCCAATTTATTTAATAAGCATGTTTTGCGTCCATATTCCACTTATAAAAAAAAATCTAAAACAAATTTTTACATAATTAGGAAGTCCTGACCAAATTACTGACCAAATTATAAAGTCTTCATTGTAAAATATAAAGTTTACAAAGAAAAAATACCTACATTTTCAAATATAGCATAACAAATTATAATGAGATGAAAGTTACAACCAAATGAAAGTTAGGGAACCATTTATTTGCTATATTATATTATTGTAATAATTTGAGTCTTGACCTACCCGGATACTATTGTAAATATCCAAATTTATAAAATCGTCTACGAAGCCTTCAAGAGTGACTAAAAAATTAACTTAAAAAAATTGTTATGTTGTATTATGTCAAGACAACCTCTAGTTTGATATAATATAACAATTTTATCATAAACAAACTATCGAAACCTTTGAATTTTTTTTTCTATGAAATGGCTTTTCTCTATTTTAAATTTGAAATAAGATCCAAGATAAGATGCCCATTTGTAAATTACAGAAGATACCTACTAAATCTATGTTCTAGCTAAAGCTCAAAAGTTGAAAAAAAAATGTTAAAAATGTTTCTAAACCTAAAATGGTTGGTGGGTTTGTAATCTTATTTGGGTATTATACTTGAATCTACACACATTCGTAAACCGGTCAAAATGGTATAACTCTTTTATTATGAATATTGACTGTTGAGTCTGTTTATAATTTTTATTGGATCACCTCGTGTTCAACTTTGCAAGAATCTATCAAGTCACCTATCTAAAATTTTAATTAGTTTTTACTTTTTAGGTAAACCCTATCTGGTGACCGGCACCCGCTGATTGTGGGGTGCGTAGTTGGCTTCCTAGGTTGATATTAATCAAGCATTCTAATAATTTTTAATTTATTATCTAATTATATAGATTTAATAATATTATTATTTCAAACTATTAATGATCAATCGGAAACCAATAAGTGTTTACTAGTTAATAGCTACATAAAGAAATAAGATACAAGTATGGACATTATTCAAAATTGCTCAAAAAATCCCAGGGTAAAAACTCAGGAATGGAAAAATGTAAGGAAAACTCTATAGTTTTGTCAATTATTATATTTTTTAATGGGCCACTTCCATCAAATATTTAAAAGATTAGATTTATATGTAACTGTGATCATATTATCAAAATATTTAACATATTAATTATATATTTTTTGATGATATAATAATTAACAAGGTCAGCCCATTAATAGAACCATAGAAGTTTCCCAAAATGTTGATTATCTTAAATTTTTTTCTCTTCCTTCTTATGACTTCAAAGTTAAAGCTGTACCAATACTTCTTGTAAATTTCATTTCGGTTTTTTGTAATTCGTTAAAAGATATATATTTTAGTATCAAAAGGGTTGTGCTAAGATAATCAATCGTCAAAGTAAAAAGTTTTATTATCTCTAATTCCTTTTAATTTTGTTAAATGGGTTCGCATAATGGTATGTTCTTTCCAAGATGCAGAGTAAAACCTCCAGTTTAGTAGGTGAAAACGAACCAATTATATGTGTGTTCTGAGATTAAAAAAAAAAAAAAATGCAAAGAAGGGTCAGTATTTGTACAGTTTTCACAAAAAGGGACCAAATTTTTTTTTTTTTTTTTTTATGATGTGTTTTAAGGCCTATATTACAATTTACTTGGATTTTGAATTTGACATGGCATGAACATAAGCCCAAAAATGCATGAAAATTATAATTATAGACCCTTAAATACATGGTAAAAAATTCCAAACCTTTTTTTTTTAAAATTGTATAAATTCAACCCCCTTAAACACATGTTGAAAAATTCAAGTAATTTTTTTTTACAAAACACAAATTAAAAAAAAAAACCTTGTTTTTTCATTTTTTATTATTTGGAAAAATAAATTTTGAAACTTAGAATTTAAAGTTTCCAGCTCATGATATGATTTAATATAATTCATATGCATATATGTTCATCATTTTTCATTATTTAGAAAAAAGATCTATTTTTTCATTTAATATTGCTTTTTTTCAAACTATTCATTATTGCTAAGGATAAGAAAAGTATGTGTATATATATACTATATTGGTAACACTAAGTAAAAATATTATATTATTGCGATAACATAGTCATATGGAATCTATTTGACATTCTTCTCACCTAACATAACAAACATATTATATTTACAATTTTCTCATCTTAATAATGATAGATATCATTCAGACTAATAATATTGATTTATTAATGGAAATTTTATATTTTATTATAAGTTCCCTTGTTTTATGACATCACTTAGTTGTAAAGAGATAAAAAAATAATAACCTAATAAATTTCATATAACAACTAAGTAATATCATATAGCATGAGAACTTATAATGAAAAAAAAATTCATTAATAAATCAATATCAATTACTTTGAATGCTATCTAGTATCATTAAGATAAGAAAATTATATATATATATATATATATATACACATACATATATACTATTTGTAATATTAAGTAAAAAAAAAAATCATACAACCAAAGAACTCTGTTATATTAAGTAAAAAATTAAATAGATTTCATACCACTATGTCATCATAATAATATAATTTTTCGCTTAATTTTACAAATATAATATATATATATAATCTAATTGTCATTAACAAAGATGAATAGTTTAAAAAAAAGTAAATGAAAAAAACATCGATCTCTTTTCAAATAATAATTAATAATGTTACGATCTGCCACCTTAGGCTCCACCGTAGCAAAAAGGGTGCCTCTAGGCCCTTAAGTCACCCTGGGCAGGGATCGTGATGCTAGGCGCACCCTCAGGCACAACCAGGATATCAGAGGCACTATATAATGAGTCGGAACTCTACCCATTGAGATATTGTCTACTTTGATCACACGCCGCACGGTTTTGTCCTTTTTTTGGTGCCAGTGATTCCCAGTGAGTCACTATCCTGGGATTGTTTTGCTTAGAGCATGCTTAACTTTGAAATTTTTCAAAATTCCAAGCCATTATATCGAAAGGCACCTCTGTGATTAAAGTTCCACCATCTATATTTGAGAGGTATCACACACTTTCCCACTTATAGAACTGACGTCCCCGTCAGTTTTGTTACACAGGTCCAGAACCACTGCTTTGATACCATTCGTCACGACTTGCCACCCCATACTCCACCGTAGCGGAAGAGGTGCCTATAGTGTCACGGTTCGAGAGTTGAGGACTTTATGGAGGTATTTAACTTAGGCATATTTAGTTATGAGTGGCATCAGCAGAAGCTTTATTCAGGGTGTGGGTTACATCTAAAGGCGGGGCTAGCCTCCCTTGGACAAACTGGTTGGGAGTTGATGCTGCTTTCCTGATGAGGCCAAGGCAGGTCGAAACTAGATGATATAGTTGAACTTCCCAAACATAAAGAGGATTGTGCCAAAGCCAAGAGGACGCTCCTTATGAGAATGTGGGGCTCGGAATAGACCTAGGAAGTTAAGGAAGATAAGGCTAGCTCGCCATCTAGATTAACAACAAACGATGCTTGGAGAGATGCTCGAATATTGTACGGGAACTCTTTGAGGTCTTCCAACGCATCCTCAGGCACAACCAGGACACCAGAGGTACTAGGTAATGAAACGAAACTCTACTCACCAAGATATTGTCCGCTTTGACCACACGCCTTACGATTTTGTCTATTTTTTTGTGCCAATGCTTTTCAGTGGGTCACCTATCCTGGGAATACTCTACTCAGGGTATGCTTAACTTTGAAATTCTGACAAACTCCAAGCTATTATACCAAAAGACGCCTCGTGATTGAAGTTCCACCATATATATTTAAGGGGTATCACAAGTATTGACCATATATATGTACATATATTAGATCATATCATGAGTCGGAAACTCTATCTTTAAGTTTTAAAAATGATCTTTTCAAATAGGTAAAAATGAAAAAAATATGGACTTTCTTTTTTATTTGTGCAGTATTGCAAAACAAAAGAAAAAAAAAAGAACCTGAATTTTTTATCGTATGTTTATGGTTTGCACAAAAAAAGGTTTGAATTTTCTAACCATGCTGGATTTTCTAACCATGCATTTAAGGACCTATATTTATAATTGTCATGCATTTTATAACGGACGGAGGTCTTAAATTTCATGTAAATAATATATAACAGTACAAATACAAGTCCTTACTCATCATTTGATTCATTCTTGGAATTAAAGATGTGATTTTGCACGAATCTCCATTTTAATCTATTCTTGAATGATAAAAAAAATGAAAAATATAACTATTCTACAAATAATATGATTATGTAACAACTTAGCCACTTATAAATATCTATTATTTACATGCAAGGAAAATTTTACGGTGTGTCATGAAAAGGTATGGTTATGAGGAAACTATCAACTCCCTCGATCATTCCCCAGGACCTCCACACTTAGAATATTTTTTACTTCAAAATTTGTATACTACAAAATATGAAATTAAATACCAGGGTTTGACTTAGTAATAAATGTACAGATAGATTATCCCAGTGTATGTTAACACAAACACATTCGATAAAAATATCCATTGCCCACGAAAGGCCAAAAAAACAAGAAAAGTTATCGTATCTTAACTAGTGCACCAAAAATAAAAAATCTATGAGTTAGAGTTGATACTCATCTATGAATTATTAAATAAATAATGATTTGATTTGAATTAAAAATATTTTAAATCATTAAATAATAATTTGATTTGATTTCCATTACTGGTTAACTTAAAATTTTAATTAAAAGAAAGCTTTGTTTTAATCTTTTACTTTTGTCTTGATATTCATATATATAAATCACTTTATGTAAATCACAATAATTTTTTTCATAAATCCATCATACTCATAACTTATAATCTCCACAAAATTATTCTGTCACTAATCAATTATCCATAAACAAAACACATTTATTAACTATATATAATAAGTCATAAAATATAATCCTCCATAAAGTCATTCATTTAATCATCTATCAACAATATGAAAAATATAAAACGGTTTGATTCCGTTTACTGGATTGATTCAATTTACCTCTCCAAAACACTCATAAATTTATAAATGATTCGGATTAGAAATTTTTTAAATCAAATTTTTTAATAAACCATCTTTCTGATTTAGTTTAATTTAGTTTGGTTTGATGTATGGATTGGTTCGATTTAATTAGTTGTTTTCCCACTCGTAATAAGAGCTTTTAGGACACTTATTAAAAGGTAATCATGATTTTTTTCCCTCTTTGGCTAGAATCGTTTATATTTTCATATATCAACTTACAAGTGAAATGTATATTTAACCTTACAAAAGTAAAAATCTATTAATTTTTTTTTTCTTTTCGCTACAATTTAAAATTAAAGCATCGTTGAAAATCAATAAGAACCTTATAAATGCCAAATTCATTGTTGCGAACCATATACACTAATAATGAAGAAAAATGATATGTTGGATAATATATAAATGCGCGTAGATATTTCAATATCATATTTTGTTGTTTAGATAGCAATATCAATCAATTAGACATAGGCTGGCTCGGTTCCGAACATAAACAGTCATAGGCGGTTCCAGAACCAGAACCGGACTGGTTGGATGGTTCTAGAATCGGCTATAGAACCGTCGGGTTTACGGTTCTTAGACGGTTCTTTGGCTTAGAACCGGTGGTTCCAATCGGTTTCATTGAAAAAAATAAAAAATAAAAAATAATATTAAATATATAATTATTAATATTTAAATGATTTCATATAAATACTAAAATTTAATATTTATTAACAATATTTAATATGTTATTATCAACAACATAAATAAACATAGCTTAAAATCATATATAATTAGTTTAAATAAACTTTTCCTAAAAGTAAAATTCATTTCTTAATAATGCGAGACTATTTTTTACATTGTAATTTTCTTTTTATCCTCTAGAGTGTTTTGCAATATCATAATATTAACTATAATTGATATTGAATGTGTTTGTATACGTATAAATGTGTATTCTAAATAAATTTCTAAAAATTTTGGTTAAATAATTTAATACTTTTAGATCTAATAATTATTTTGACTTTAAAATTTATTTTATTAAAAAATAAAAATTATTTTTTATTCTTATTTAAAAAAAAAGATTCTGCGATTCCAAAACCAAAACCGGAAACCGGGGGTTTCATGGAACCGGATCGAAACCATAGGAGATGGTTCCGATTTCGGTTTCTCAAATTCAAGATCTAGAACTAGAGATTTCGGTTCCAGTTTGATTCGTTTCTGAAGCCACGATGATGTCTACAATCAATCATAATTAAACACATTATCAAATGGGACAAATTTTTACAGTTAATCATTATTATGTTTATCTGTGGGTTTAATTTTAATTGATCTCACTCTACTGAAACAATAAACACCAACGGCAAACGTGGGTTCGAAACGCCTCCATCATACGTCAGTACAACGTCGATCTGAGTGATGTAATGCAACACGCTTTTATGTGCTCTTTTTATGGAGCATTGATGAAAGGGCGTATTGTACTGCACGAGTCATCCGAAAAGTTCCTCTGGAAGCATATTAATTGCTCAGAATCAGAACTCGATCTAACTTTCCCTTTTTAAGGTCTCTGGACTCTCGCTATGCTTTTGTTTCTATTTTTACACGTTGGCAAAATGTCAACGTTGTAAGGTTAAGCCTGCCATATCTTAAGGAAAATTTCCTTTTGCCAATTTATGCGCATGTTCAACATTATAAAGCCACTGGGGGAAAGAGGAAAAAGAAAAGTTTGAGTAGGGACGTAACCCTTGATGGGTCGGATTTGGACAATAATATGGTCATCTTATAACGAGAGAGAGTCTTTGTATAGAGGAAAAAATCCATGAGGAAGAAGATCTCTCCTATCTACACATCTTTCTTAATTTTATGATTTTAGTCGCAGAGTAGACTTAAGCTGTCTTATGGAACCATTTTTCTTGCTGCCAATTACTTGGATGGTTTCATATCTATATGTAGATGTCAAGTAATGTTTTAAGTCCACATGCTCTTGTGTATATTTCAAGCACATGTATACTACCTCGTGGGAAATTCAGGTGAGAGATGAATTCTAATAGCAATAAAGCTAGAAAATATTCTATCTTTTTTTTTTTTCTTCCTTTTAAATCTAATTCATTCACCTTTTTAATTAGCTTTGTGAGGATTGTAAAGAAAATTAAATATCTGCTATGTTTAATGACTATGATGTGCTTGAAAATTTAAATCTAAGACCCTACATTTGACGCGTATTAGTCTTGCAAATAAATAAATAAATAAAAGAAGAATTAGATGATATCTAAATCCACTAATCTACATAAAAAAAAAAAAAAAATTATATGTGCTTTTAGAAAGTTGAGGACATTATATGGGCATACATATATTGTCATCTGATTATTTATTTATTTATTTTTAAGAAAAGTAGAAAGGAAATGAAAATTGAATGATTTGAAAAAAAATGTAATTGAGTCAATAGGACGAGTGGGTCAGGATCAAAACCCCCTATAGAGACAGGTTAGATTATTAAAAAAAAAAGAAAAAAAAAAACTTTTAGGATCACAGGTTTGGACAACTCTACAGGGAACTGAGACAGGTTCGGATCTTATATGACTTATCCCAAACTCGTCTCGATTGCATCGCTAAGTCTGAGCCAATGTTAGTAACCATTAGCTAGGGTTCAAAGGGAAAGAACGGTTAAGAGATAGATGATAATGAGATTTATGCAAATTAGGTCGTGATCCCCACTTATCCTCGGAGTAAACTGATAAGTGACCACTTTTATCTCCAAAAGTGAAGATGAAAAGAATTAAAGAAAGAAAATGAATCATGCTTGAAAACCTAATAAGACCATAATTAGGTTTCTGAGTTGCTTTTTTTTCTCTTTTATGATAATGGGCAATCACTAGCCGCCTTATTCATATGCATAACCCACCTATAGTGAAGAATTAAGTCACAATAGGTGTTAGAGTTCCTTGTAGGTAAGCTAAGGCAAGGGCTAGCCAACCACTAATGTGAAGCATGAATCTATAACAAATTCAAAGACCAAAAACTTAAATAAATAAATAAATAAGAGGCCTTATAGTAAAGCTTGCTTAGTTGGAATCTTAGCATTATCATGCCACAAGGATGCATGGAAGATGCTTAACAACATAAATCCACTATGCAAGATAGCTCTAGTTTTAACAACATAAATCCACTACGTTCCTCTCTCTCTCTCTCTCTCTCTCTTCTTCTTCTTCTTCTTCTTCTTCTTAGACTTCAATTTTCATTGTAATTAAAACAAATAAAAACCTAAATCTAAGATTTTCTTAAAAGTTTATTCAAACTTATTAAGAAGAATTAATTATCTCCATCGTCTTCCTCGCAAAGATCCCAATCATTATTCTCTTTAATTTCTTTCCAAACTTCTCCATCACTAAACTCTATTATCCTCGCCACCGAACAACCAAAATCCAACACGCTTAGCTCTTTAGTCCAGCGAGTCGAATCAAGTCCCTCATGCTAACCCAACTTTTACAACCTTGTGTTGACCTACCTTCTTCAACCTCACGTTGACCTTCATTGATGACCTCCCACTAAAATTTCACTCTACATAGAACCATGACAAGAAAATCATCAAGAAGTGATTTTTATTTATTTGGTACTTTCGAATTTCATCATAGGATACAAGGAGTTAAAGTTTCAATCTTCTTTGATGTCGCCAGAGATTCTTGAGATGTCGATGTTTTCCATTCTTTTGAATTCTGGTTTAAATTTTGGTTATTGTCATTTTCATTTTTTTTTTTTGCCTTTTTTCCTATGAGGTTGTGAGATTTTAATGCATGAATAATTTGTTTTGGGTATTAACTTGAGGTGGTTTGCTGTAAATTTGACATGAAAATGGAAATTCCATGAAAAGATTTGATTTTTAGGTTCTAGGGTGATGTTTCATTTGAATTTGAAATCATGTGTTTTTGGTTAGTTTTGTTTGTTTATGATGTTTGGATTGTGTGTTGTTCCTATGGAAGGTAATGATGTCAAAAACTGAAACTCGAAAAAAGGAATCCTGGGATTTTGTGCATTAATTTGAAGATTGTAGGAAGAAGAAGAAGAAGAAGCTCGAGAGAGGAGAGAGGAAATTAAAAAAAGAAAAGAAAAGAAAAGAAAAACAATATAAAAATGTTGATCAGGATAGCAAAAATAATTTTTTATTCGGATTCCCTTTTCAATTCAACTTCTAGCCAAAGAAATTGTTGGATTTTGGTCGAAGATACCGTGCATGAAACAATTAAAAAATTCAAGTATCATCATTGTATAAAATATTTTTTAGGTATTATTTGATTGTAAATTAAAAAAGTTTCGGTACTACCAATAAAATTTATCCTCTTTTTACTTTACTCTTGTTTCTAACTCCACTCTCCCTCTACCATCTTTTTCATGAATATGTATTTTTTTGCTCTTCTTTATGATTTGAATGTTCAATCCAAATAATAAATACATTTTTTGTATGTCCATTCTTTATAATTTGCTAAAGAATAAATGGATAATTAGATTAAAAGTATGATTCTATTTCTTCGAAATTGGATGGTCGAGTTACTGAGAGCTTGGATATGGGTATACACTATTCACCATATATATACTAGCTTGATTACTAATTATATTTTCAGAACCAACTTCCTTTCTATTTTTGCTTTAATCAGGTGTTTTGTATTAATTATCCATCATAAAGAATTATTATGGGTGAACCTTTTTTTTATCCGGTATCTATATGTTTGTATCGAATATCGATCACGGTGAACCCATATGTGAATGAAAATGCAAAGGTGGACCCTACACTAAATACGTAATTGCCATTTGTTTGTGATTGACATGATTTGAGTGGGACACGCAATTATTGCTACATCCAAAGTTCGCTACCGCTAGTCCATATCCACATGCTCTTGATTCCTACGACACTTGTTCATCTTATTGTCATACCTACTTAAAATACTAAAAAGAATTGTCTAAATTACAAATTTATTTAAATATAATGTGTGCAAAAGTATACCAATTAAAAAGCCATTTTCCACTATTAAGATCGCTGTTTAATTTTAAATTCAAATTTTTTATAGGTAGGTTTGATTTTCCATATATTTCGCTAATAATTCATATTAATGAATCGTAATTTGTGTTTAAAAGCAATAGATTCATAATTAGAGACCAGTTTCTAATGAAACCCATTTCCTGATCATAATTAAAAATTAAAACCTATAATCTAATCCCTTTAATAACTTATCTAGATTGAACTAATTGACCAATTAAAAGAACTCAATCTACATGACAGCTACCAAGTCAAAAAAAAAAAAAAAAAGAAAAAAAAACTCTTTTTTAATATTGTTTTTAATTAATTAAATACTTGATATAAAAATTACTTAAAAATTTTAAAATAATTCCAAAGATAGCTATTAATTATTGACGATGTATTAAAAAAAAAATTCAATTATTGATTCAAACTAAATGATATATGATAAACATAAACAAGACTCTACGGCACGATTTTATTTTTGTTATGTAGATTTCAAATTATGTAAATAAAATCATATAAATAATTGATGGAGTACAATGATTGGAAATTAACTAAAGTTTGAGATTTCTTGATTAATCTTAATCAAATATGAGAGAGAGTTGAGTTATTTAAGTTGTTTTTGTGTTATTTTGTAGTTATACTTTTGGTTGAACCATTCTGTCTGTTGGTTGAAGCATGTATATTTTGGTTCATTTGAGATGTGACTTTTCATAATGGATGGTCTAGATCAACTTATAACTATTTTAAAGATGATATAATAATTAAAATTAATAGTTTTCAATAGTTATAGAGTGAGAACTCATGAAATTCGTAAAAGTCATTGAATATATACATGTTGTGTGGGTATGAATCCGGATGCAACGATCACGTGCGTGTCGAGTGACTATCGCGCTACGCGTGACCTAGGGAAACAACACGTGATAGGATGATCAAGAGAGAATCGTGTAGGGAGGAGGAGTAGGCAATCTCAATAGGCTCTAACACATGTGTGACAGGTAAGGGAGCTAAATAGCATCAACCTCACTGAGTACTATGGATTCGTGTATGTTCTTGAGTAGATTAAGTGTTTGATTCACAAGACGGAAATCCGGCAGCACGACGGCGTTTGTCCCAGATTTCACCTTCTTCCAAATGAGGTAAGGACTAAGGTATTTATAGAGAATCCAGCTGTCGATGTCGTCCGTCGGATGCGACAGACGACCAACGGCTAGGATGAGTCCCTTTCATTATGGATATGGTTGTGGGCTCCCTTATGGACCCAGGCCCATTGAGGCCTTCATAGCAATGTGTGTGAGCCAATTTGAGAAAGGTTGGAATTGGGCAGGCCAATTCCAACGGGCCCTACTCCAAGCCTACCATGCCAAAACTCCCATGATCATCCCAATTGGATTAGGCCTAACTCTTTAAGCCCTGTCACATTAGCCCAAAGAGTTAAATCCAAATAATAATTAGGCTCAAGACCTTTGTAGTCAGATTTGTACATCTACACATGTTATTTTGGGTAGAAATTTCACGTTAATTTTACACATTTTTTTTCTTCATTTATTTTCTCTAAATTAATCTTTTAAACACACAATCAATCTTCCAAATATTTTGCAAATTGGTGTGGTCATCAAGAACAAAGGATTTGCTATTTTCGTTTTAATGCACATTTAATTGTGTCAATGAAAGAGTTACAATTTCCTTAGCAAACTTTGTGTGGGACTTATAGAACTTTTAAAGTAAAGTTTTCTTAACACGTCTTTAAGTGTCATTGTTAGCTGTAATTTTTTGAAATTTTTCTAACATTATTTTGTTGGGTTAATCTACGAAATGTAATGACTAACCTGAAAAAGTAATAATAATCCATACATCTAGTTTAGCAATCATAAATGATAAAAAGTGTTTTTATTGAAAGGATTGTAGTCTAGATAAGGTACATTATGTTTCTTGTTTTAGAATGTGAAAATTTGAAGTATAATATACACTAGAAAATAAATATTGTTACACTTAAGTCAAAGTATGATTAGAGAGCTAACGTTGGTGATTGGTAAGATGATGACATGGTGAATAATTGTAGAGAGAGAGAGAGAGAGAGAGAATTAGGGTTTTAATGTTGATGATGGTTAATTTTAAGAAAATATTTATAAACTAAATGGTAAAGAGGCAATTAACCATCCATAACTCCTTTTATAAATATTTAACAAATCTTAAACCTAAACACTCTTTTTTATCTTCTGTTAAATCATTATCCTTTTTCCCTTATCGCTTGCTTTCTCTCTTTTCCCTCTCTAATGTGACATCTTTCTTTTTCTCTCCTTATAGTGTGACTTTATTTTACATTTTTCTTTCAAGGTAAGCTTCCACTTACCCTCTTCCTTCCTTTTTTTTTTTTTTGCGCTATTAGTATAAGGTCATGTAATTAGGGTTATAAGTGATGCAAGGTGAAGAAGTGCAGTGTGTGAAAGAGAAGTTTGACAATGATTTGATAAACAATAGGTCTAGGTAAGAGTTTTATAATTTAGATCAAAACAATTTTGATTGGACTTTATCATTTAGTGAATAAATCATCAAGTGTGGTTGTAAAAGAGTAACTAAATGTTTAGATTTATTTCTTTTATTCGTTCATAAAATGAACAAAAAATGTGAGTAGTGCCTCTTTTCACTTCTCTTGTAATTGTTTTTTTTTTTTTTCCTTTTAACTCATAATTTTGTAGGCTTTGATAAAGTATAATAGACTTTAACATGTATTTTAAGAGAAATTTTGTAAATTCTATTGTTATGATGAATTAAGGGCAATTGACTACGTAGATAAGTTATTTTTAAAATTAATTTAATTGTTGAATTATTAAAGGTTGGATATTTATCTAATTTAGGTTTGCTTTAAGTGAAAATATAAGCAAGTTTTGGAAATAGTTGGGTATTTCGCATATGGAAAAATTAACTTAGGAGGACCTCATACTTAGCCACACACCTATTTCGATTAACTAGGTAGAAGAAGGCAAGCTAGAATAGTGGTCAGTCAATTGCGTTGATTGCAAGACTAACCCTATGTCCTCTAATGCCTCTTAGTCGACATGGCTTACTTGTAGGTTGATGAGTTAGCATATGAGAAGTTGTAGTTAATTCTTTTTAAATCTTTAAGCTAAATTGACTAGTTAATTGGGAAATTAATTAATAAACATAGGATTGTGTATCTCTAGTGTATTCAAGATTTCAATGGTTTGTTATATATTTAGGTCATATGAGTTGGAAATTCATCGAATTTTTTCTCTAAGTATTAAGCTAGATTCTAGATACTTAATCATTATTATTTGTTGCTTATAATTATAAGATTAGCATGACATGAACCTAAAATTATGGGAACCATTAATTGATTTTTGACTTATGCTTGCACCTCTAAGAATACTGATGTATTAAAACTAGTGATCATAGAGTTATAAAATATATCACCTTATAAAGTAAAGAACAAGGTGATGTGTAAATTAGGCATTGAGTCGCTACATGTGGGGAAGTGAGCTATTGATCAGTTAAGTTGCTATGATATAACATGGTGTACTCGAAGGAAATTGTAATCAAATTACCTGGAGATACCTTTGCAGATGATTATAGTGGATTAGTTGTATTGATGGGTAATACCAATAATGACTCTAAGACAAGATAATTATATTGGTTTTGAAATGATGAGATTTGCGGACTCTCATCATGGTTAAGTGTTTGTGTATATATAATATATATATATGTCTATACACATACTTGCATATATGCCTACATATGTTTGCCAGGAAGTCTAAGTTACTTCGAGTCTTGGGATATCAAAATTATGTTGTTAAATGAAATAACAACGATTGCTTGATTCATTATTAGTAGGTATGTACATGGTGTTCTTTGCATGACATATATATGTATGTATTTTTGGTGACTATTATATGGGCTTTATGTTGATCCTTTATGGGCCTTTATTTTTTAAATACAAAATTAATTGTTTTATGTTAGTTTTGACATGTGACATGGGAGTAAACCGGAGATAGTACATCGGAAGGCTTTGGTCAAGAGGTTAATCCAATTTACATTTAAGTAAATTAACATCTTAGTTGTGTTGTATTTATGAATAATTAATATTGATATAAATAAATTTTATTATATAAGAATTGGATGACTAGTAGGATGTTATTCATAATATTATGAAGTAAAAATGTAGATGTTGTCATGGTCTAATTTGGTTCAAGAACAGAAACCAGAATTGTAGGGGTTGGTTCAGTTCTAAAATATGAGGAATCACTCGTTTCCACAATTCGATTATGGATCCTTAACCCTAATATTTAAAAAAAAATAGAAAATATTGAATAATTTTACTTAATTTATGTAAAAAATGCAAAAAAAAAAAAAAAAACACTTCAAATGAAATTAGGCTTAAGAATGATGTCTTCATCCCATTTGTTTAAAGAACTTTTAGAATTGTGCATTTATTCATACATAAATACATCTATTTTTAGTTGTAATGTTAACAATGTGGGTCTACAAAATATTGAAGATATAGATAAGTCCCATAAAGATAAGAACAAGTGTCAGAGAAGAGTTTACTTATGTTAGAAGTTTATATAAATTAAATAACACATTTTTAAGTATATTTACTACTTTTGTTATTAATACTAATATATTAAATCTCTTGAATAAGAATTAAATTTTCAATATTCATATGAAAATAGTTTAAATATACATTTATTATTTACAATTATTTTTCTTCTTTTAATTTTATCCTTTTTTTCCTTAAATTTTTTTGTGGCTTGGGAATCGCTTGAACCATTGGTTCAAATTGGTTCTCTAGGTGTGTAATATACAAGCAAATAAGTTATAATAAAGAATAAAAAGTGTAAATTGATATAAAATAAGGAAGTTTAAAGGTAAAAAACTAAATATATTGTGTTGTGTTTATGTGGCAGAGACATGTTCAGAAAAATGGATTTTGGTAGAGTGTACATTGGCTTCAACGTCGCTGGCGTACATTGCTATAGCTTAGGCAGCGTAGAGCCGGTGTTGGATTAAAGAAAAATTGATTAAGTCTAAATACGCCGCCAGTGCTGGGATGTACACCACCGACGTACATTCCGGCATACATGTTAAGCAAAAATGACTCGAGACGAATGACAAACTGATACGTCGCCAATGTTAATGTTTGTGCCACTAGCCTTTAAGCTACACCACTGGCATATGTTTAGGATCTGTCGGTGTATGTTGCGCAGAAGACCAAAAGTAGCACAAAATCTTTATATCTATTTCCTTTGCTTCCTTCTCCAAAGCATCCTCAAAACTTAGAAAATTATCTCTGTGTTGGTTCTAGTATCCAAGGAGATTTTAGAGGGTCGGTTTAAGGTAATTGAGCTCTATCTTTTCTTTAGGATTTGTAAAATCTATTGTTTTTCTTAAGGTTTATCTATTGTTTTGAAGGGGAGATTAGCGAAAACCCTAGTTTTCGTAGAGATCGGGAAATTTGTTGTTTAGAAAGGATTTCTGATAAAGTTTAGATAAGTATTTTATGTTGTCAATCTTTATGATTTCATAAAAGAAGTTTTTAATGAATTTTTCGTTTGTTGGCTTTGAATGGAGTTCTAGGGTTTGGAGATTTTGTTGAGGAGAATGGTTCTTTTGGAGAATTTTTGTGGCTAAATCAAGGAAAAAGGTGTGGATTTGCTATTCTTTAGAGATTAGGGTTTTAAATGATTTTGGATTAAAATCAGTTTATGGATAAGATATATATTGATATTATCTTGTTTATATGATTAGGATTTCATGGAATTTGAGTTCATAGGTCAGTTCCTTGAGATTGATATAGGTATGACAATTCCTTGTTTGATGTATGTGCTTATAGGTTTAGAATTGTTCAATGAATCTAATTATATTGGACTTTTAATTATATTGTTTGCTACTTGTGCTTATCCGTTGTTAGTAAAGATCACATTGAGTGTGACACTAACGCTACCAACCTAATGATCTATGTGTGAGAGTGTCCCGAGTGGACTCGTGCATAGAAATAATTTCGATAGATTAGGAGTCGTGCTAGCTTAATTGTGGTATGTGATGATATGTGGGGAGTACCTAACATTACTATATATAATATATATATATATATATAAGTAATTTATATAAAGATTTGTTTTTTTTGGGTCATCAGTTACTCCGGGCTTAAGAGTATTTGTAATTGGTTCTAAACGGTGCTGTTTGCTTTACTAATTAAAGATAATGACCTGTGTTTGCTGCATTAGTTTACGTTGCATGTGAGATTTGTATGATGCATATTCATGCGCTTTTGTTTGTGGTTTTGGCATACTGGGTAATTTTGCTCATTCTTTTATCTTTTTCAAGAACAGGTGAAAATCAAGTCTACTATGACTTATCAGGATTTGATGTTTATGTGGACTATGGGGAGTATGATAGTGGACCAGACTTGCCTATTGATGTTTAAATTATATGGATTGAGTTGAAGACTTAATGAAGCTTACATGTTTTATGATTTAAGGATGTTTATGAGACTTCCCTTTTATTATGTTTTAAGTTTGTTTAAGTTGGCTTTGGTTTATGAAAACAAGATGATGTAGAAATTTTATTTCTATGAACTATTTCAAACAAGAACCCTTTATATGTGAGAATTGATGATATATGATTTTGATTATTTGTGGATTAAAGTTTCATAGTCTTAGCGTATCAAGTTTTGTTATGGACACGTGGCGGGTTGTAATGCCATCAAGTTAGGATGTTACAGCTTAATTGGTATCCAAGCAATAGGTTATAATCATATTAGATCTAAGTTACGAACTTCTTAGGACGTGAGCATTGATGAGTGAGGTAGCAAATGGGCTAGGGTTACTTACTGTATATGTTGTGATCATATATTATCTTGTGTTGATTCTTATAGTATGTTATATCCTTATCACTTTTGTTTTCCTTGTTAACCTGTTAATATGCCTCCAAGAAGAAGAGCATTTGATGTTGGTTCCTCCAGAGCTGGTGAGGAGGAAGTTAATGGAAGACCACCTATGGATCATCACCTGAGAATCTTCTGCCTTTAAATTAGTTGCCTCGGAATTTACTGCCACCACCACCCCATTTGTAGGACAATAAGTGCCTCTACCTGTAGGACAACAAACATCTGTGGATGTTGCTCAATTGATGCAAGCGGTGAATACATTGCTTAGAGTGATGGCACAGCAGCATCAGACGATGAGGCGAGATATGGATTTAATATAGGCTAATACTGAGGCCTGGAGGCAAAATAACCAAGGAAATAATGGAAATGGAGGAAATGGGGCCTGACCTGCAGATGTGTTGAGCTTTAACAAATTTGTAGACCTAGTACACAAGTTTGAGCCTGTGCTAGGGAAACCATTAGATGCTCAGCTTTGGATGGAAGAAGTTGAGAAAACTTTTGCTGTTTTGGACATACCAGAGAACAAGAAAGTGGAGTATGCCTCCTACTTATTCATTGGAGGGGCAAATGATTGGTCACTCTTTTTGCTCTATTGAATGAATTCCTTGGATGATCTGAGAGGGCTCAAACTTGACTAGTGAAGTCTTTGTTTACTAATCGATCAGTGGACATGCCAATTATCTCCAATTCATTGCACAAAGATCTTGTGGAAATGAGCTTGATGGAGAGATTACTTTCCTAATGTATAATAATATAATTCCTAAATACATCGAGATATATCCTCATATTAATGGTGATCTATTTTTCTATTTGGTCATGACCTTCATTACTATAAATAAGTATTATCACTCTCATCCAGACTCATATACTAAAACTATTATTCCGTTGACTTGTTCTTATATTAGTAATTTAAGTATCAAAATGGCTACACCAAATAAACACCCAATAACCACTAACCCTTCTTTATTTTGCAGGCTAAGTTTCATTTAGGTCCAATCAATCTAGTGCTCTACTAGTAGATTTCAAGTGGCAACAACTGTACTTATATAAAACCTGTGTATATTATGACTTTTACTGACTTCATATTTCCATTTATATCCACAATGTTAACACCGCCCAAGTTTCTCTACCAATTTCAACGCTAAGATGAGCTACTACTTTATGAAGTCAAAGAAATGTTTCAGCATATTAATTTAAATAAATTAATGAGTGATTATCGAAATTTAATTAGATAATATATTTTACTTACTTATTAATATTAATATTAATCTATAAAAAGGTTATTATAGTTAAGACGTGGTTTTATAGTTTTGAAAATTGACTTTCAGTCATGAATTTACAAATTAAACAAATACATTTATCCCTTATATATTTATTTCATTATAATTTATTGAATCAATCCCATTTTGAATTCTTTGGTTAGTACTCATTTCATGACCACTTTTACCCAAATTTGGAGAGGGACGTAATAATGAGTGAAAAAATTGATAAACTTGCATATAAGCCTTTAAGAAAAGTCATACTAGTCAAATCTCATTAAATATTTTATTAATAACTGACAATCGTTATTTTTTTTTCTGTCTTTTTCATTTCTATTATTTAATCATGTAGCAAATGAAATATTTTGATTATCTCCTTTAATTACCATTGTTATATTTAAGGTTTGTTTTCATTTCCACTTATGTTAAAAAATTGTTAAACACATTGTGAAGTTTTCTTTTTTATTTTAATCTTTATCTTTAGAGACATCTAATAAAATTGAAATAATATAGAGTAAGTTGCAAGGACCTGAAAACTTTAAAAGCTGTATGAACCTTCCGGTTTTTTAAAACTCAACACTTACATTCATTGAAAATTAGTGAATTACATGAATTTTTTTTTTTAAAACTTTAAAAATTGCATGAATTCCTAATTTTTTTAAAAGTGACACTTACATCTTTACAAAACCAACATAGTAAATAAAATGTAAATTTTTCTTATTTGATATTAACATGCCGTTGCGTATATAATATGTCTAATTAAAGAATGTTTTAAAAGTTAAAATTTTTATTGTATTTTTTACATAATTAATTTTTTTTTAAAAAAGAAAAGTGAAGTTAATTGTAGTTTTATTCTTCAAGAATTACAATTTAGCATGAAATAAAGATATTTAAAATACACCTTTCTACATAGAGGACAAAAAAGAAACAAAAAAAAAAAAGTTTATGTTATTTAATATTTAAAATTTTAAATATTTTTTAAAACATTTTTATTAATTATATATATATAAATAAAACATGTTAGCCTAAATAAAATTTACATATTGTAATCAAGTCAGTTTTTAGAAATATAAGCATTGATTATTGATAAAAATAAAAAATCAATACAATTGTTAAAATTATTAAAGAAGATATGTGCAATTATTTGTTTTCAAGAGATTTAAGTGTTGTGTTTAAAAAAAACTGAGGGTTTTCCAATTTCAAAAGCTCTCTCCACTTTTAAAAGCATAAATCATCTCCATTTATTTATTTTATATTTTCAACAAATTCTTTTATCAGCAAATCACACACGTGTTATCTATTATCAAAAGCTCTATTTTTGTAGCTTTCCCTCGACCATAAATGTGCCCTAGCTAGGGGAATGAATATGAAACCGTCAAACTTTGAGAATATTGCGACGATTATTTTTTTTTTTTACCGTCATATATATAACACGTGTTCGAAACTTAACCAAGGCAGAAGTATGATTCGGTTGCAATAAAAGGAAAAGGTAAATATATGTTCAAATTTAAAAATTCTTTAATTGATAGTTGAAAGCACTTGTTAACTTTGGAAGAATATTATACAGATAATAATCAAATCTACCCTTAAACTTAATCTTTTTATAACAATTATGGTAAATTATACAAATCTAAAGTTCGTTTTTTTCTTTTTAAATATAAAGTTATAAATCCAACGTTGTTGTTATCGAAATTCTATAAAGGAATCAATAAGAAGAAAATTCACAAGAGAGGGTATGGGTTAGCACGCACGTACGTACCTATCAGCGCAAACAAAAGCGTAGTGGGTCCACCGCCGTTGATTGGCTTCCCATTTGATAATCCGACCGCCCGACACGCCGGTGTAGGGTCCACCACCCTGAGGATCAAACGCCAAGCTCTCCGGTCCATAGGCTCCGTCTATGACCGGGATGAGCTCTAGTTTTGATTCGCTGTGCACGATTGCATTGTATATGTTATCCCCTCCCAGGTGACGGCGATTGAGGGCTATCAGAAAAGAGAGACCAAGCAATATTGCAGCAGCAATGGAGGAGAACTTCGAGTTCATCCTTGCAAAAGAGAGAGAAAGAGAGAGAGACAGAAGAGAGAGAGAGAGGGAGAGGGAGAGAGAGAATAGGAAAGGAGAAAAACTAGCTGCTAGAATATGAGCATTCCACAACCAAGTGAAATGGATGTTTGTTTATCTATTTATTTTTCTTTTTCTTTGTCGAGACTTTGTGCTTTTTTTCTAAAGAAAAGTTAGTTTTGTCCTTTGGCTAATTTGCAAATATACGAATAATGTTAAATATTTAACAAATAAGCTATACAAAAATATCAATATTATTTAATAATTTTATAATAATACATATCAATATTTTATTGATCATAAATATTAATTATATTTTTTAAAATATAAATATTTTTTTATTTAATTTTATTTAATAATGATTTTTATCATAAGCCCCTAGATTTTAAGCTACAATTTATGCTTAAATCCTAAATCGAAAATCAATCGAAAATTTTAAAGTCAACAAATCTATAACAAATCCCAGTAAATTTAGATCCGGTAATCCCGCACTCTTAACCCTAAACAAAGAAATTAAAATGATTATGGATAATGATTTGTAATAATATAAGGAAACTTAAAAATATCAGATTCACAAATTTTTAGTATGCTTCGGTAATCCCGCACTCTTAACCCCTAAACAAAGAAATTGAAATGATTATGGATAATGATTTGTAATAAACCCCGGTAAATTTAGATCCGGTAATCCCGCAATCTTAACCCCTAAACAAAAAAATTGAAATGATTATGGATAATGATTTGTAATAATATAAGGAAACTTAAAAATATCAGATTCATAAAATTTTTCATTTAATTTTATTTAATAATGATTTTTATCATAAGCCCCTAGATTTTAAGCTATAATTTATGCTTAAATCCTAAATCGAAAATCAACCGAAAATTCTAAAGTCAACAAATCTATAACAAACCCCAATAAATTTAGATCCGGTAATCCACACTCTTAACCCCTAAACAAAGAAATTGAAATGATTATGGATAATGATTTGTAATAAACCCCAGTAAATTTAGATCCGGTAATCCCGCACTCTTAACCCCTAAACAAAGAAATTGAAATGATTATGGATAATGATTTGTAATAATATAAAGAAACTTAAAAATATCAGATTCACAAATTTTTAGTATGCTTCGGATTCGAACAGGATCAGTTTTCGAAAACCATGCCTGGTACACCTAATGGTAAAAATATTCCGATAACATTATTAGATTTGTAAAAATATAAGGATTTCAAAACTATCAGTTTTATAATTTTTCGGTATCCAAAAATATTATATATAGCTTAATTATCCATATTTTATTTACTACCATTATTAATTTATCTTATATACTATTTATAGTACTATTCTACATTATTCATTACTATGAATCTATTTCTACTTTTTCTACACCTATTCTTACATGCTACCACACCTATTTCCTACTTTTTACTTTTTCCATCCACTTTTAATCACATTATACCTTACAACTTATTACTTTTAATTAATAAAAATACAAAACAAATATCACTCTCCCTTTCTACTCACTCAAAACCGACGCCTCCCTCTATCTTACACATCTAATTATTCTTTTTCATTTTATTTTAACACAATTTTCCCTTTATAAAACTCTATAGATGCCTTCTTTCCCTCCATTTCTTTCACACACTCATTTACTATAATAAAACTCTCCCAAAATCACTTCCCAAATCCTCTCTCTAAAAATCTCTTTTCACCTTTCCATTTTTCTACCTATCATCCACTCACATACTACCAAAACTTCTCTTTATCCACCACTCATATTTCTATCTTAGGTAAATTCCTTACCTATATTTATTACCATGTTATATAACTTAAAATGTCCATGGTGTATATTTCTTAAACATTTAACTGTTATAGAAGTAACACTATGTTCATATTTTGTTTTTATTCATGAATAAATTATATTTTATTATTATGTTGCTTTATTATTGTTATTATGTACATGCTATTATTATTGTTCTAACCTAACTCCTATATTATATTATCTATATTTATGTGTGTGTGTGTGTGTGTGTGTGTGTGTATATATTTCTTAGAGTATATAAGCTCATAACATAACCGTTATTATTTATTATGCTTTGCAATTTATTTATTTATTACATGCTTTAATATTAAGACTAGTTTTTTTAGTCTTAGACTTATCCTTATCAAGTCTAAATAATTTTCTTATTTCTTTTGTTTTTATCTTTTTGGACTTGCTCATGACTAAGTCTGAAAGCCTTGAAATCAAACTAAGACTTCCAATATTTGATATTTATTTCTTGCTTATCCTTATATTTTTCATTTTTCTTACTATTATTATTTTTGTCATGTTACCAGCTACATATTCATTGTTCATACATGATCATATTAATTGTTGTCTTAATAGAGATAAAAAGTTCTTTCCTAAAATAAAAGAAAACAAACTCAACTCACTTTAAAAGTGTAGTTTACTACTTAGTAAAAGTTTCATTAAGATTTAGAATTTTATTTCAACCAAATACTTTTCAAAGGATTTTTTCTTTGACAAAAATAACCATAGATTCTAGTGTTGTTGACATACAAAATTTTTACAAAAATAACTAAGGAACTCTTTGTTTTCTTTTCAAATTACCACTAAAGATCTTAAGGTTGATAATACTTTTCTATGGGAAATTTACTTAAAAACTTGACTATAAAATCTTTACTAACATTTTTAATAAGTACAAAAACCAACACAAGTTTTCAAAATAAGTTAAAAATCAACTCACCAAGTAAAGTATACTTAGGAAATAAAGTTTGAGAATAATTTAGAAAGACTAAAATTTTTGAATCAAAGATTTTCATTTAGGAATTAAGGAAAATAAATATATCATATATTTAATGACTTAAAAATCCTTAGTTTTATTTCAAATAATTTAACATAATTTTGCCAAACTTCACTTTTCCAACTACCAAGACAAAATAGTTTTATGAAAAATCATTAGTTAAGACAACATCATTAAAATCATGTATATAATATGAGTTGCCTATGTATTAAAAAGATTTTTCAACTATATGTATATGTATATATTGCTATGGGAATTTTGGTTGATAAAAAGTTTGAAAAAATCATGTTTTAAAGGCTAGGATTTCGTGTTGATTCTAACCGTGTCTTTTAGAGACCAAAATGACTTTTTATAAAGAAAAAGACCTTAGAAATAGATAATTTTTTTTGAGTAGGTAGAAAGCGATCTATAATATGCGAAATTCCGAGTTAAAATGAGCAAGTTATCGCTGTTTTAAGTTAAAATATTCGCTCTACACGATTTTTGATGAACTCAGTGAAATAAAATTACAAGTTCAAATAAAAATTCCAAGAAATACTCATTTTTGATAGTTCTTTTGTTTAGGTGATATGGAGTCTGAGCTTCCTTACCTATCTAGAGGATTACTTTGACTAAGAGCTTCTACTGCTATGGCTGAGTGAGTTTAAATTCTTACATTTCTGTACTTATGTTTTCGCTTGTAGTTTAGCGGCACTGGAATTGGGAAAAGATAAAAATATGACAGCGCATATGCTTATATGATTGAAATCATGTTAAGTATATAGAAGTGGGAATTGTTAACTAATCATTTTTTGATTTAGTATAGGAATGATTTGTCTGCGAATTCTATGATCACTTTTAAAATATATAATATTATGCAATGATTACTTAGATAAAATGATTCATGCATTAAACGGAGTGAGTCACATTACATTTTATTACCCTTAGTAAGACAAAGACATAGTTATGAGGCTCGCAGAACCTAAAATTTACTCTATGGCAATTGATCGCCCATAATAAAATGGTGGGTAGACACCCGAAATAACTACATTTTAGCGGCTAGTAGTGACTTGTATAAAAATTACAAAAACTTATTTGCAAACTATGGCCTTGTTGTCCGTAACACCTAACCCTGAATAGATGGATAAACCCATTTAACATATGATTCTCGAAAAATCATATATATTGTTTGCTTACGTGTTTGATTGCATCTCATATGCTTGTTTAAATAGCTTGTTTTGATATTGATTGCCCGAGTACTTTATTTGTAGAATTAATTCTCACTAAGTAAGAAGCTTACCTCCATATAGATATCTATTACAGCACCCCTACCTATGATTGAAGCCTAAGGAATATTTCTCTTAGGTACTACCTTTTGGACTAAGGAGTTTTGGAAGAAGTCAAAGACTAGTTGTAGAATTAGACTTCTAAGTAAATCTCTAATGTATTTATTTTGAATAGACTATATCTTTTGATAGGGGAATTCCCTTTTGATAATTTGTAAGACCTTTATATTTTCAAATTTAAGAGGTTTATGTTATGATTTCCATTCTTAATTGTTATATGAATGTTGTTACGCCCCAAAGGGTACCCTAAACGTGACAGTCCGCCACACTCAATATTAAAGCTTAAGTATGACAACCTAAGCCATTCCCAAAAGCTTTTATATTAAGTGTAAGACGTGCTTTCACAACTTTAGATGACCATATATGGAATTATGAAGTTTAAGAAGATATAACTAACACATTTAAGAGAAGAGGATTCATAATAATCATTTATTTATATCAATGGTTTTACAAACTTAGAGACAATTTCCTTTTATCACTAATCTATTACATGTGTATTTGTACATCAATGCTAATACTACACTTTATCTAAATTTCTACTACCCAAAAAGAAATTACCTGCCCGCAGGGTCCACGTGGCCTTAACCATAAGTAAGGAAACTGCAAAGATTTCTATTGGGGTATAAGCTAATAGGCTTAGTGAGAACTATTTCCATAAATAATTTCTTGTAATAAGATTTCAAACAAGTTGATTAAACAAACAAATGTAATGTAACAAGCACGTGGGAAAAACAAGCATATAGTTTTCCGGGAACTATATGTTGAATGGATTTGCACCCTCCATTCGGGGTTTGGTGATACATAACCTCAATTCAAGTAGTTTTAGTTAAAAAGTTTTCATGCTCGTGAGTACTCATCGCCAAGCATTCCGAATCTACTTGATTGACCTTGCTTTCGGATCTTCCGCCAAGCATTTCCCTTAAGCCGCCAAGCAATCGCTTTCGAATCTCCCGCCAAGTGTTGCTTTCGACATGAGCTTACTATTCTTCTCACCCAAGCATAATAACCCAAAATGAAATGTGAGTCACTTCGTGGTATGCATGAATTCATTTATTTATAAAGTCATAGCATAATTATTTTTTGAATTTAAGGCAATCAAGGAATTTCACACAAATCAAATGCTATACTAAAACAAACATTTAAAACAATTCCGGCTTCGATATTCTTAAATTCGTTCAAAGAATTATTTTACATACATCTCGATTTATCTTTTCCTAACTCTAATGCAACTAATTTACAAGCACAACAAGTATAGCATTTAATGGAAATAAACTCACGATGCCATGTCGACTATTCCTCTAGGTGGATGAGTCGTTCATATACTCCATTTAATCGTAATAATCATCGGGATAAAGGAATCCTTCCTCGGGGTCACCTAGCCAAAGAAAATACCCACAATGAGTATTCTTTGATGATTTTCTTGAAATTTGACAAAACAATATCAAAAGAGCGTTAAAGTTCGTATAAAGGAATATTCCAACTTAAAATGGCCATAACTTGGTCATTTTAACTCGGAATCGCGCATATAATATACCGATTTCTACCTACTCAAAAAGATCTACCCATTTCCAAAATTATTTTCATCAAACAAAGCCATATAGGCTTCGGAATAGTGGCGACAAAATTCACCACGGATTTTCCAAGTAGAAACAACCTTGGTTCAAAAAATAAAAATTTGTTGATAAATACTTACTTATCTATGTAGTTGGAAAAAAAAAAAATTTTTTTGATGACTACTTAGCTCATATTCACTCATGCTCAAATGTTTTGTTGTCCATTTATTTTACTTAAGTAAAACCATGTCGGTTTTGGAGTTGTTTTTAGGAAATAAGAATTTCATGTTTGTAAACTTCTTGAAATAGCTATTTTGTTTCTTTTCATTTTACAAAGAGTTCATATTGGCTTACGCATATATATTCAAGTAACGTTTGGAAAATGAATCTTTTCTAAGTTTTCTACACTAATATTATTTAGAGTTTTTAGAAAATACCCTATTATCCCTATTAAATTTTCTTGTACAAATTCTTTTGTCTATTTGTTTGCAAAAATCATTATTTGAAAATTCCTCATTCTTTCTTCATATCTTATGTTTTTCATAGAATCATCCATGCATAAAAATTTGCTTTCTTTAAAAAAAAAAAAAATTTGAAACAATATATGACTTAAGACTTTTTTGTAGTAAAAGTAATTTCTAAAATCTTATTGGTTTTTTCTTGTAACTTGAAAAGAAATAATTTTATTTTTTTTTTTTCAAACCATAGATTTCCTTCTTATATATAAACTTATTTTAAGTGTCAAAATCTTCTTTTTCTCAATTTATTTTTAGAACTTGAAACTTTGGACAACGATTTAAATGAACATAAACTATGAGAATAATAGTAACAAACATATATAATAAAGTCAAGTATTGGAGTCTTAGCTTTTTCAAGGCTTCTGGGACTAAGAAGTAGACTAGTCCCAAAATAAAATAAAATGTAAAAAGAAAACTTATTTTGACTTGATGAGGATAAGTCTAAGACTAGAGGCCAGTCTTAATTCAACAAGGAATAAATAAATAAATTGCAAGGGAATAATAAATAAATTGCTTTGCATGAAATAAATAAATTGCAAGTGAGCTTATATGCTCTAAAGAACATGTATATATATATATATATATATATATAGATAATAATATATTAACAATGTTATAAAACAACATAAGCATAAATGGATTGGCATGAACAAGAACAATACATGAACATAATGTAGTTTCCATAACTTGTAGTCTTTAGAAACTCACACTATGGTCATGTAAAGTTACATAACATGAAGAAAGAAGAAAATTACAAGGTGGTTACCTAAAGGAAACTTTGGTATGGTTATGTGGTTATGGGTTTTGGTTGTTGGTAGAAGTTGTTGTAGAAATATTTTGAGAGGAGAAATTGAGAGAGTTTTAGTAAGAATTTGTGAGTAGTGAATGTATGAAAGAAGTGAAAGAGGAGGGGGGTTATTTATGGAAATTGAGGAGTGATTTTTGTGTGATTAAAATAAATGAAAAATGAAACAAATTGAGGGCATAGGGGGGGGGGGGGGGGGGGGTAGCGCCGGCCATGAGTGATGTGGGGAGAGAGATTTTATTATTATTATATTATTTTGTTAAATAAAAGATGTAATAATGTAAGGTAGATGTGAAATAAAGTTATGGGAAAGGTAAAAAGTAAAGATTATAGGTTATGTAGTGTGTAAGAATATGTGTAAGAAAAAGTAGAGATAAAAGAATAGTGTAGAATAGTAATGAATAGTGTAATGTAAGATAGATATGACTAATAAAGTATGGTAGTAAGAAAATACGCGTATAATAGCTACATCTGTTATTTTTAGCTACTGAATAAATTTTGAAATTGATATTTTTGAAAACTTTATATTTTTACGAGTCTAACAGTGTATTTGAAATATTTTTACTATTCTGGGCTTCCGGACACGTTTTTCAAGAACTGTATCCGATCGGGTTCAAAAGACACCTGAAATTTGCAAAACCGATATTTTTATAAAACCTATGGTTATTACGAACTATTCTAGCTAATTATCTCAACTTCGTTTTCCAAGGCCAAAGAAAACGGCAATGTCGGATTTAAACGATTACGGTAGACTAGGGTTTTGTTGACCTTTAGGGTTCCGTTTGACTTACGGTTTAGGATTTTATGCTAAACTGATTCCGAATATTTGGGGGTTTACACATGTCTTCTTAAACAACTTGTTTCAAAGTTGGTCCTTTATGATTGTGAAGGTATGTCTTACACCCGGTATTCAAAGCTTTTGGGATGACTAAGGTTGTCATACTTAAGCTTCAATATTGAGTGTGGCAGACTGTCACATTTAGGATACCGTTTGGGGCATGCCATTTACTAAATTAATTTTTGTTATACCAACAATATTTTATCACACCTGCAATAATAATTAATTATATTGACAAAACCCAAGTAACTTATTTGTTAAAAGAAATTACAAATTGACCAAAACATATATAATATTTTTGTAATTAAATCTTTTTGAAAAAAAAAAACCTTTGTACTACTAAGACGTCCCTAAAACCAAAACGAAGAATAAAAAATTATATATGTAAATTTAATTAACAATAAGTAAGCAATTACTAAAATGAGATTAATAATAAAATGTATTAGAAAGCTCAAATAAATATATATATTAGTAGATGACATACTTAGTATATAGTTCGTTAATATTATTTATAATTCATTTTATATGTGCATACTATTAATAGGAATATATAATTATATGTTATCTATAATGCATAAATTCTGTAACGCCTTAAATTGAGAACGTTAGCAACCTGTCACGTATTCTTACTAGAGTTGACACATTGAGGCTTGGATTCCACTAAACTATAATTATAACACAATATAACTTCACTGTCTCACGTTTAAGGCTACTTCTAAAACATTAATACCATAATAAAAACTGCTAAACAACTTAGCTAGGATAAACTAAGCGCCAACTTACATCAAACTTGAAAACAACATATGAAAATGGTTTCATAAATTCCAGAATCATAAAAACTATTTAAAATTTTACAAAGTCTTAACCTCTAGCTATCTCCAATCCAAAATATCTAAAAGTCAGTTGGAAAATCAGCTCTACTGTCGTCTTTGCCATTAATCCATGTATACATTATAAACTAATAGTTTGAACACTATAGGTTCTTCACCTAATCCTTAAAAACAAAAGAATTAAGCGCAAGGCCTAGTAGCCAACCATAATCACATGTGCATGAAACATCTACATACAGATTCATATGATTGAGTGTTGATTGCATATGTTTGTAATAAAACTTGTTTTATATTTGCTTGATGTGTGGTTTAGTTATCTTATTCATTGAGTTGTGGATTAGCTCACACCCATATAGTTTTTGTGCAGGAATAGTCAAAAGTATTAGGAATGGGCTAAGTCTATATGGAGAAGAACCCTTGAAGATAGAAGACAAGTTTGAAATAGGTTAAATAGATAGTATGATATTTGATATTTTGTTTCATGTATAATAAGTTTAGGTATAAATTAGATTAGTTGTATTATAGTTTAAAATTTGAAAAATATAGATGATCTATTATTTTACTATTTGTAAGGGATGCCTATTCTCTCCACGTTCTGGTGGAC